>JAODAL010045907.1:0-31471 GCA_025379985.1 Phyllomedusa bahiana | reverse complement strand
GGGGAACAACGCGTCACACAGACGGGTGGCTACCCTTTTCCCCTGGGCAGCATTACCTGCGACTTGCAGGCCTACTACCAGGTACCACACCGTTTGCTGGGGTCACTGGTGGACACCTTTTGAATGGTCACCAGACACATCCAGCCCACTGTAGCGAAACTCATATTCCCCGGTTCCCACAACAGGAGATCCAGAGGACAACTTTGCTAGGGGCAACCACATTAGTTCTGCAGGGAACTGTATTGACAGCACCACTTTCAGGATTGCTATCAATCCCCAAACATACCGCACCTGCACACATTGGGCTATTACCAGCCATAACCTCTAGGGACAGACCTGCAACTTGCACGTTGTCCCATACACACAGTGCGCTGGGGTCATGGGTACACACATTTACTGACTGGACTCCAGACACTTCACACACAGCTGCCTGGCACACATACTCATGAGTTTTTCCAGTAGGGATACCGAGGGAACCTGGTTGCTTACTAAAAACCCCGCAGTAGATCCACCGGAAACTGTAGTGGTAACACATTTCCCATGGTGGACATCCACCACAAAACACACATCCTCTGCATTACTCTTAGTATCTTAATCCCAACCTCTAGGGCGCCCGTGGGCCTGTCTGCCCTATAACTGAGGTGGTAATTCTTCAAAAGCTAATCAGATCGGCATTAACTTCACACATGGCGCTGACCTCAAGGGGCAGACCTGAGCTGCTCTCGGCTATAGCCCCTCTAGCCGCTTGTTCACACAGGGAAGCAGTATCTGGGGTTAATTTTGCAACACAGTCAACATCCCCCTGCTCAGCCTGTGTGACATAGCTATGGATCACATGTATATTTAATCCCTTACCAGCATTTGCAATAGGCATAGCATTTATACCACAGGAAGCAACATTGGAATTGTCCACTGCCCCATGCACTAGAGCAGGTAACATACTGAGTCCATCAGACTTCACAAGTCCATTTTTCACAGTCTCATCACCCTCAGGACTCTTCTCAAGGCCTGGCAGTGTGTCTGGGCCTCCATTTTGCCCACCCTGGTGACCACACACATCCTGGACATGCTAGACCGTCTCAAAACCTGTGTCATAAATAACAGGAACAGTCTTACCAGGGTTGATGTCTGAGTTCAGTCTGGACCTCTCCTGCTGACTGTTCCTACCAGCCATGTGTGGGGCTCCAGACACCTGTGACTCCAGGGCTTGGGGCTGCAACCTCTCCGACCTCCTCCTGAGAGGGCAGTCAGGAGCACTATGGCACCTCCAACAGGGCTCCCTCTGCTGGGTGGTGGTAGCAGGCTCCTGCCGATGAATGTGGTTGCCCGTGGCAACGGCCGCACGCTGGTCCCTCTGCAACTCGGCCTCTCCAGACGCGGACAAACGCTTTCCTGGACTACAAGGCCTCCTGGCCACCCGGACATTCCCCTCATGCTGTTGTCAGGTTGGTTGCCCACGGCAACAGCATCCACCTGGTTACTTCTGCATCCTTCTGTACGTAAACAGTTCTGTTTAAACCCATACATGCCAGAATCTGTACCTTTAGTTTGGGGTAGTCTTTAGTGTCCTGCAGGGACATGTCGCAGTACACCCTCTGGGGCCTGCCGGTCAGATAGGGCGCCAAGACATCCGCCCACTGCTCTGTGGGTAACTTCTTGCTGAGCGCTACTTGCTCAAAAGCTGCAAGGAAGGCCTCCACATCTTCCTCTGTGGCCATCTTCCACATCGCCCTCCGCACCGCTCTTCGGGCCCTCAAGTCCCCCTCTGCAGACTTATCTTTTACCAACTGAGCGAGCAGCTCCTCCATGGCAAAAATATTATTTTAAATCCGCAGTAACAGTCTCTTAATGCACCGCTTCACAGTTAGGCCTCAGGCGTTTTTAATTTTCTGTGCAGCTCAACTTCAAACCCGTGCCAACTTGCTCAGTCCGTGCCAATTATGCCCGCGCCTCCACCATATGTGACGACTCGCTCTCGTTCCCGGCCGTCCTCCTGGGCCGTCCCGGGGGTATTTCGCTCCTGGATCGCCGTCTTTGGTAAACGAATATTGGCACTCAGACACAGGGGCTTCTTTCAATGGCCTCAGCCTGTTTATTTTTGGCACCCGGTTTACAGCCTTCAGTAATAAAAACAAATAAACATCTCCGCCGTCTGGCCACTTACTAAAACCTTAGTGAGACCCTCTCTCAGCTGTGGTCTGAGTCTACTATTTCCGGCCCACTACATACAGTACACCTTTGACCAGCCACCACTGGTATACAGGTTTCCCCACAAGCCTCTGGGGGCAGAGCCTCTCTTTAGCCCCACTGCCAGGTAGCAGACCACGCCCCCTATCTCCTGTCGTAGGAGGCCTTTAAATCGGTGCTCCAGATGCACCCAATACCTGGGCTGGAACCAGAAGACCTGGAAAACGTGGAACAACCACCCACCCACTGCAGTTGTTCCGGGAAGGCCAGCCCTTAATGGCTGAACATTAACCGTGCTAGGTATAAGGGTCAACACCCTAATGCTGCTGACCGACAATACCTGGCTTCCCCCACCGAGACCAGGCTCTCGGTGGCACGTTAAAGCCACCTAGTGGCAGAACCATGTGACCACCTAAGTCGCACCGTGACAATATATTAATATAAATATATATACATATATATATAATATATATATATAATAAATAATATAGATATATAAAATATATATATTTTATTTTATAGAAAATATATATAGATTATATAGAATAATATAGATATATATGTATTGTGTATTTAATGATATATGGTTAGATGTTGGTATGTTCAGGAGAGTAAAAAAATTGAATGAAGGTAAGCAATCCGTGCTTGAGAAAAGGGATTTTCCCGAAACATCGCGCATGTTTGCCCCTACATTCGCCCTTTTGTGTTGTGCACTCCAAGATGGAGAAGCCAGGCTATGCGGCGGCATGAGGAACGCTCGAACATTCTAAACTACTGGCCTCTATGGACTAACTTTACCAGGGAATCGCAAATAGCAAATATGCTTGTTTTGGAAAGTTTTTATTTTAAAATGCTTCCAAAAAATTAGACATCTTTTTTAATTAACAACTATTTAAACGATTCTTGACATCGGCCCCATCGGTCAGGGGTCAATAGTCGGGGCCACACGAAAATATTCGATGGTCGATGAAAGATACACGAGACCATTAAAGTTATGGGAAGCAAAACCCCTACATTCTAAAACCCAAAAGGGCTTTTTAAGCTGAAAAAACATCCCAACGTCAAATGGATACGTCTACTCTTAGGCAACACATTTTAGGTTATAAAAGCCACAAAAAAAACCACAACCATTCACTATCCCTTCTTGCACCACCAGACCCTTTAAACCGCATACCCAAAAATTAAAAAGTCCAGAAGGCAGTATATTTGAACCACTTTTTTCGAACTGGACATTGAATATCCCTTCCTGAACCAGCATGAGCCCCAAAAAAAACCCCATGACCCACGATTAAAAAGTGCCGGAAAAAAAGGGGCTTTTAACCACCATTTTTGTTGAACTGGACATTAACTATATCTGTCCTGTACCGCAGTATGACCCTTAAAAACCGTCGGGGCCCACAGATTAAAAAGTACTGGGAAAAGGAGTTTTCAACCACCAATTTAGTTTAACTGGACATTGACTAACCTTTCTGGGGCTGCATATGACCATTAAACCCGCTGACCCCCAAATTAAAAAGTGCCGGGAAAAAGGAGTCTTTTAACCACCATTTTTGTTGAACTGGACATTGACAACCCGTCCTGGCCCAAGACCCTTAAACCGTCTGAACCCCCAAAATTTAAAAAGTGCCGGGAAAAGGATCTTGAAACCCCCTTTTATTGAACGGACATGACTATCCCTTCCGGGCCCCCAACATGAGCCCCAAACCTTAACCCCCATTAAAAAAGTGCCAAAAATGGAGTCCTTTCAACCACCATTTTTTTTTGAACGGACATAGACATACCTGCCTGGGCCACAGCATGACCCCTAAACCTGTTTTACCCCCAAATTAAAAATGCTGGGGAAAAGGATCTTTGAACCACCATTATATTTTAAATGGACATAGACTTACCGTCCGGGCCCAGTACCCCCAAACCTTTTTGACCCACAGAACAAAAGTGCCACTATGTTTCTTGTACAGGGACTCTCATTTAGTAATATTTTTGGTAACTGGCATTTGTTTTTAGAATTTATTTAGGAAGTTTTATTTATAGTTTTACATTATTACCATTTTTTCTTTTTTTTTTTTTTCAAATGTATAACAACAACATACACCCCCCCTGCATTTTTTTGGTATTTTTTACACTTTTAAATGTGTTAATTTGTCCCCCCACAAACCCCTAATAAAACAAATGTCCTAATCATCCCCAAAACACTTTTTAGTTTAGAAGACATTTGGGCCCCCCAGCCTTGAACTGATTCAGCCAATCAATTCAATGGGTTTTATTTTTCCTCCAAAACCTTCTTCATTTATTAGGGGGGCAGACCCCCTGGAGGTCAAATGATCGACCCCCATAGTGACCCACCCCAGAAATTTTTTAAGCCCCAAATTGTGCAATTTGTGTCCCCCCCTGACCCCTTTTTGAACTACTTAACCTCCAAAATCACCTTTTCAAAATCAATTTTTAGAAAATTTTAAGCTCCCTGATTGCCCCTAACGGGGAAGCCATGCGCCTCAGCCATCTGTTTTTAAAACGGGGGTCCCCTCCAGGGCCAACTTACACCTATCAAACACCTAACGAAAATTATAACGGATAATAAAAGGTATTTTTGGCACCAAATCAATTCACCTGGGGTAAAAAAACAAAATTGCTGAAATTAAAATTTTTAATTCAAATGGGATTATCAACAAAGTTTGGCCTGGCCCAAAAGTAAAAAAAACCACTATCTAAAAATGAAATTCCCGGATAAAAAAAGGAAATTTTTTTGGCACCTTTCAATTCACCTTTTTTTTGACAAAAAATTTTGCTGTATTCACATTAAACTGAAAAGTAGCTCTATAAAACAAAGTTTAACGGCCCCAAAAAGTGAAAAAACACATATCTAAATGAAATTCGGATAAAAAAAGGGGTATTTTTTGGCATTTTTTAAATTTCCCCTTTTGGGAAAACTACAAAATTGCGGGGATTAAAATTTTAAACGGGAAAAAGTAGATCAATAAACAAAGCTGGCCTGCGGAAAAAGTAAAAAAACATGTATCTAAATGTATTCGGATAATAAAATATTTTTGGCACCTTTTAATTTCACCTGGGGTTTGACTAAAAAAATTGCTGTATTAAAATTTTAAAAACTGCAAAGATAAAAAAAAAAAAACAAAGCTGGCCTCCCCCAAAAAGTAAAAAAAACCCCTTATCTAATGTTTTCCCGGATAAAAAAAGGGAATTTTTTGGCCCCTATAAACCCCTGTAATGCAAAAAAAATTCCCGGGAAATTCAAATTTAACTGCAAGGTGGCAAAAATATACAAAGCTGGAGGGGAAAAATTTGGGAAAAAGAACACGAAATCTGAAATTTATACGTAATAAAAGGTAAGTTTTGCACCAAACAAAGAGCCCTTTCATTAACAAGAAAAGATGTGTTTTCCTAATTTTAATTTCAGGCGCCCAAAATCCGGGGAAATATTTAAATAAAAACTGTTAATAAAAAAGCTTTTGGGAGGAAAATTTTCTACACTAATTCTTGGTGAACTATTCCAGAAATTTTTTTAAAAAAGAGCTGGTCTTTACCGCGCCCCAGGACCCCCCCACCCCACCCCCATGACTTACAGGGGTTTGGGATGCCCCCTTTTAATATTTTTTTGGCCTAACTCCCTGAAATCTGCAAATCTCTGATCAACTAAGTTTAAAGGATCACAGCAAGATAAGCGTCCTTTTGAAAAATGAAAAATTTGGGCGATCGTTTGCTAAAGCTTTTGGACGGGGAGGAAGGGGCACTTCCAAACCCCTAAAAGAGGGCGACACCCCCGTTAAATAACGGGGGAATGGTCCCTTTTTTCTATGTAAAACAGGTCATGTGTTTTTTTTCCCGCCAATCGCAAGTCAAAAAACACGTACCCTTTTTAGGAAATTCAAAATAATACAAGAATTTTTGGGGCACCTTTAAATTTCCCTGGGGGTAACTATAAAATTGTTTGGGATTAAAATTTTAAAGGGTAAAACAGGCGGTTTAAAATCAACAAAGGGGGAAATTTGGGCAAAATTAAAAATAAACCCAAAAAATTTTAAATGAATACTGATAAAAAAAGGGGGAGTTTTGGCACCTAACAAAGAAAACCTTTCCATTTACTAGAAAAATAAGTATCCTAAAAACTTTTTCAGGCTGCCCAATACCCGGGGAAATATTTTCAATGGGAAAACTTTTAAAATAAAAAGCAAATTGGGCAGGGGCAATGTCTAAAACTAAGTCTTGGGGAACTTTTTTTCCAGAAATTCTTTTAAAGGCTTGTCTTTTTTCGTAAAAATACAAGATTTTTTTGGCCCCTTTTCAATTCCCCCTGTGGGGACTAAAAATTTGGGGATTCAAAATTTAATTAAAGGGTGATAATCAACAAAGGGGGGAATTGTAAAAAATTAAAATAAAAACCTATCAAAAAATGTATTTTTGATAAAAAAAGTGGAGTTTTCCCCTAAAAAAGAGACCAACTGTTACTAGAAAAGAAGTGTATCCTTTTAATTTTTAGGCTGCCCAATTTTCCGGGAAAATTTTTCAATAAAAACTGTTAATAATAAAGCTTTTGGGCAGAAACAATGTCTACACTAAGTCTTGGGTTGAACTTTATCCAGTATTCTTTATAGAGCTTGTTCTATTCGTATAATACAAGATATTTTTGGCACCTTTAAATTCACCCTGTGGTGACTATAAAATTGCTGGATTCAAATTTAAGTGCAAGGTGGATATATCAACAAAGTGGAATGGGCAAAATTGAAAATTAACACCTATCTGAAATGCATACTGATAATAAAAGTGGAGATTTGCACCTAACAAAGAGACCTGCAGTTACTAGAAAAGATGTGTATCCTCTAAGTTCAGGCTGCCCAATATCCAGGAAATATTTCAATAGAAAACTGTTAATAATAAAGCTATTGCAGTGCATTGTCTACACTAAGTCTTGGTGAACTATATCCAGTTTTCTTTATAGAGCTTGTCTGTGTTCGCCCGCGGGCCCCTCTCCCCCCCCTCCGCTCCCTCCCGTGACTTTACAGCGGTAGATGCTCCTCTAAAATTTCTCTACCTAACATAAAATCTTCAAATCTCTGATCTAACTAAGTTGTAAGGATCACAGCTAACAGTAGAGCTTTCTCTGTGAAGAAATAGAATAATTTCGCTGAGCTGTTTGGACACAGGAAGAGCGCACCTCCTAATGCTATGAGACGCTGACAGACACTGATCATGAACAGGAAGGGCTGTTCTATGTAAAACGAGGTCATGTGATTTTTCCAGCGAATCGCAACCATACACATCCCAGTCATGACGTCGCACACACATCTCACCCCTGCTTTATTCTGTAAGCTGATTTGCTGGCCGCCAAAATGACAGGAAGCGCCGAAAATGGCGCGATATTAATAGATGATGCACAGATTTTAACCTAAATTATCGCGTGATCTAAAAAATCCGATCAACATAAAAACTGTGCCGATTTCAATTTTGTCGATAATAATCGCTCAACACTATTAACTACTTGTTCCTGGTTTAGTGCTGGAGAGAAGGGAGTCAAGGATCTCCTGTATAGCAGGTATATTGTGGCATGGTGTGTATTTGAATAACTACTACCGTTTTTGTTAAGAAAACATAACTGCAGGGACTTGAGGACTGCAAATTGCCCTACTGTGGAATCACCTTGTCATAGGCAGAGCAGAAAAGTCACAGCAGAACTCACACGTCCAGCTTCCTCGAACACATTGCGAAATGCCTTCAGAAAGGCTTAGAGATTAGTCAACAATGAGTCCCTTTAATTCCAGAGGGGTGTGGCACAAGTCAGAGCTCCATTGGAAAGGAGAATAATGATAAACGCAACCTTGGCTCGCTCTGAGAAAAACTGATGTGCTGCCCTTTCCATATAGATGGGACACAGACTGAGGAACCAAAAGGAGGTGGGGTAACAACAGGTGTAGTTTCGGAAGGACGGGTCGTAATGGCCTGTACCATTTGAAATAGTTGTTGGACTCTTAGCAGGGGCTTTTGTATGAAACCTAAAGATGTGTATGATAGGAGCCTTTAAACCATGGACCTAGAAACGGAGACTATGATTTTCATAAAAGGGCACTATTTATTTTAAATAAGACTTCTGCAGTCTAGAGGCAACCACTACGCTTATTTATTTATTTTATTAATTTATATAACACCATTGTTTTCACATCACTGTACAGAGATTGCCATTATTCACTTTGGTCCCTGTTCATTCAAGATTAACCTATTAGTATGAGTTTTTTTGGAGTGTGGAGAAAATCAGAGTACCTTTCTGTATCTCCCCATCCCTGGGTCCGAGAATGAAAGGAGACACACAAGGGCGTTCATCTTGTTCTCAAGTTCTCAAATTTGGAACCAGTACATTGGTGTGATGTGTGGTAATTCCATAATTCTCTATGAAATCCTGACCCCGTGCTGACTGGTTCAGCCTTTTGATCAGCTTCACAGCTCTCCCTAACTGCAGTTATTGAGGCCTTGCTTGCACGAAGTCTGTCATAATGTCTGAAATGAATATTGAAGTCCATTGAGGCAGAGCCCCCTGGTGAGGGCTTACTTCCTATCCTGATTGAGAGCATTTAGCTTTCCCTGACCTCTCATGATCCAGTGATTGACTTAGATCAATTCATATTCCATATTCATCACATTTACATTTGACCCTCTCATAATACTACTACAAATAAAAGCACCATATGGGGCCATTTGTAAATAACTGACTAACACTTTTGCTCACATAGGAGTTCAAAAGCATTTCAGCTGGACAAATCAAAATGTTTAGGTTTCTGAACTTACTGAACCCCAATCCCACTAAAGTCTAGGGGAATTATTCTGTATTTCTTAGTCTTTAAAAAGCACCTATAGCACCTTAATTCCTCCAAATTGTATGGGGTTGGGGTTAACCCTAGCCCCTAAACATTTACCTTAACTCCAACCCCTACTGTAACTCCATCTCCAAGACTAACTCCAACTCAAGGGAAAACCCTAGCCTTAACTGCAGTCCTATCCCCAACTGAAACTCCTATCCCAACCTTAATTTCAACTCCAACCCTAACCTCAAATTAGGGTTAGAATTAGGTACAATTGTGTAAATTCTGCCACAATTTAGTTCAGTTTGATATGATTCAAATTATTCATTTTGGGGCTTTAATTTAACCTTGAGCCATATCCAAAGCACAACCCTACTCACCAGCATTACTATTTTCGCTAGTGATGATGGGAATGCAAAATTATGCCCCATTCTTATTGATTCTCTCTTCAAGTTGACCACTTTGCAAGATTACAGAGGTAATTTGTATCTCTAGCGCAGTGCACTGTTATGTTTAGCAGGTGTTTATCTGTGTTGTAATGATAAGTAGCTTGATGTTTGCATCAAGATGCTGCTTGATGACTTATACATATACAAGCATAGGTGGTCCCGTGTGTGACAGTAGTTGGCATGTCTGTGCAGAATACCTGTTCCTAGCAATTCACATGTGTATATTTCATTAGAGATACTCTGCTAACCACTACGCATCATGGTAAACTAGTAAAGGCAAGGCAAAGGATGTTGGGAACATGATGTAGAGATAACTGGTGGCAACTTTAGATTAATTTGCATAAAATGTATTAACTAGGAGTTTTTCAAACATTTAGGATATTTTTATAAATAAGTCAAACAACAATGGGTCATGTCATAAAACGTAACTAGTGATGAGCGATTACGTGGACTATCGTCATCGGGTCGATAGTCGATATCGTCAATTATCTATTATCAAGACGATTTCCGATAGTCGATAATAGATTAAACGCCGATGACCCTTAAATCTATGGGGAGAGGAAAAAACACCTTCATTCTTACACCCAAACAGAGCTGGAGAAGCTGGAATTAACATCCACAACAGTCAAATGGGTACATGCTACATCTTAGGCAACACACTTAGGTTATAGAAGCCACAGAAAAAAAGTCACAGACCATTCAATATCCCGGTCTTGTACCACAGCTTGACCCTTAAACCTGCATGACCAACAAATTAAAAAGTGCCAGAAGGCAGTATTATTTGAACAATCATTTTACTTGAACTGGTCATTGACTATGCCTGTCCTGGAACGCAGCATGACCCTTAAACCTGCATGACCCACAGATTCAAAAGTGCCAGAAAAAGGAGTCTTTTTAACCACCATTTTAGTTGAACTGGACATTGACTAGACCTGTCCTGGACCGCAGTATGACTATTAAACCTGTCTGACCCAAAGATTAAGAAGTGCCAGAAAAAGGAGTCTTTCAACCACCATTTTAGTTGAACTAGACATTGATTAAACCTGTCCTGTACCGCAGCATGACCCTCAAACCTGCTTGACCAACAGATTAAAAAGTGACAGAAAAAGGAGTCTTTGAACCACCAATTTAGTTGAACTGGACATTGACTATACCTGTCCTGGACTGCAGTATGACCATTAAACCTGTCTAACCAACAGATTAAGAAGTGCCGGAAAAAGGAGTCTTTCCACCACCATTTTAGTTGAACTGGACATTGACTATACCTGTCCTGGGTAACCTGCATCTGTTCAAGTCTTCCTGTACCTCCCTTGTACAATTCAGAGGAATATTTGTATCAGCTATTTTGTGCATGCCAGTTTTTTTAGTAGTTTAATTCTAGAAAACACATTTTTAAAATAGGATGGAATCCCACCACATCTTTGTTTCTCTTTTTTTTTTTAAATGTATTAAATGGGTTGTCTCACTGAAGGGATTGCTAGCTATGTTAAAGATCTTGCAAAAAGAAGTCATTTTGCAATATGTGTCCGTTAACAGTGTCCTACCTATTCCTGTTTCTGACAGCACCATCACCCTTGAGCCACTCTTGACAATTATGAAGAACAAATGTCTTTTAGAAACCACATTTTTTACAATAGGACCTGTAGTATAGATGCATTTCACAGCAAAATGCCCCCAAAAATTCAAAACATGACCCTTGAGCCACTTTTGACATATATGAAGCACAAATGTCTGTTAGAAACCTCATTTTTTTCTATAATAGGACCTGTAGTATTGCTGCATTTCAAAGGAGCATGACCCAAAAAATTATAAAAATGACTTCTCAGCCACTGTTAAAAATTGTAAGGGAGAAATGCCACTTGGAAGCCATATTTCTGTTCCAAAGGACCATGATTATAGCTGTATCTCACAGCACCATGACTCCCAAAAATTATAAAAAATGACTTCTCAGCCACTGTTAAAAATTGTGAGGGAGAAATGCCACTTAGAAGCCACATTTCTGTTCCAAAGGACCATGATTATAGCTGTTTCTCACAGCAACATGACTACAAAACCATTGACAATGCGAAAATTTTTAAAGAAGAAGTGAGTAAATGGAATACGGTTTTGTCATGAAACTTGTGTCTTTTACAGACTCCTCACAGCAAAACCAGCAAAATGAACTTTTGGGAACTGAGAATAAAAATTGCAGTAAGAAATGATCATTTTAAAAAAAGTTTTACAGAGGACCATTTCTGTTTGAAGAGGAATGTGAAGTAGACTGGAAAACTAATCGGTAAACCTCAGAAAATTGGGCCACAAACATAAAGAGACCCATGCCTAAATTAATCTTGATAAATTTTTAAAACGATCCACATTATCTGAAAAAAGGGCCGGTTTCTTTTTTCTTTAAGGGACTCCAAAAACTTGATGAAGGCCCTTCAGTATGACCTGGTGCGGGGCGGGGAACCCCTCTAGGGTTGTGGGGAGTGACCCGGGGCCTTCTTTCCATTTTGGTTACCAGAATTCTTTTGGGGTCCGAAACACATACAAAAAACGGTTTTTGGAAACCAGTTAGTCGGGGCACCATGATTTTTAGCGGGTCCTTGGTGTGGTATGGGGGTGCCCTGCATTAAAACCGTTGGTGGGTTGAAAATAGGTTCTGCCCCCCATTCCCTGCTGCTGCGTTTTGCCGTTTAAGGCAAATTGGTACTCTACTGCTGCACTTTGGGCTGACGTTTTTTCCACCATGACATTTGAAGAACGGGGAAGCAGACAAAAGATGTCTCCATTTGGGATAAATCGAAAAGGGGGTCTCCTTTTCCTGCTTTTTAAACTCTCATTTGATTGGGGGAAGGAAAGTGGTTGTTTTGTTTTGTCCCGGGGGATCCAGGAGGGGGGCCCACCCAGTAACGTTTGTTCTTTTTTGAGGGCCCTTTAATGCAAGGTTATTTTTGGGGGGAAATGGAACACCAAGAAATCTTGTGAGAGAGGGGATCCTTTGTTTTCCCCAAAGCCTCTGGGTCGAGGGCCTTAGAAAAATGATTTTCCCTCATTTCTTCCCCCACCTTAAAATTCGGGGCCAACCTTTTTCCAAAGGGCAGGGACGTCGATAACGTCGGTGTTGGGGTTTACCTCCTCCTCCTCCCCCCCCTTCGCTTCCTCCGGCACAGCTCAAACAGCCCTAAAATTCCCTCAGGGGGAATGCCCCCTGAGAGCTGAGGGCCCCCTTGCACTAGCTTGGACCCCGAACCACTGCCTAAAAAGCCCGATAAAAATTTGGAAACTGCCGGGCCTTGGGGTTTTTCCGATGGAGGAAGGCTCCGTGTCCCATCTGTGTCGGGTCTCCTCCAAAGCGGGGGTTGGGAACTGTTTTTTCGAGTGTCCAACGTTTCGTTCCAGAAAAAGATCACCAAAAATGGTCATGCGACAGGGAAAATTAAACGCACGGGACCATTTTGGTGGATTTTTCAAAAGGGCAAGGAGGGTGCGAGCTCTTTAAACCTCCCTCCCCTTTAGGTGGCTCAACCCCCCGGGGTTTCCGCACCACTGCTTGTAAGGCCATGGTCTTTTCGTACTGGGGCAATGGAAATTGCCTGCTGCCACAATGCTGGAGCATGGGAGGGGGGAAATTTCCCCAGCTGTTGCCCGTCAACAATGAAAAGGGTTTTGCGGGGGGGCCCCCAGCTGACGTTTGCGAAAGCCAGGCGGGATGAACAGATGCGAAGGGCGGAAGTGCAAATTCAAAACCTTGAGCCTCCCACAGGCAGTCCGACCCCGGGAGCGTTTTAGAAATTTCTGGATGCAAGGTTCATAAAGCTTTTTGGGGCCAGGCAAGGGATGTGCTACCCACCAATCTTAAGGGCGGCCATCAGTTTTCTGCCCTTACCCGCACCCCATTTGCCGGGCAAAAGGTTTTCTTGTACCCAGTTGCCTGGGTCTCTTTGCGGAGACCCGTCCCCCAATCCCCCTGACCTCTGGGGACGGTCCCCCAAAGGGACGGGATTAATTTAACTTTGGCCCTGGTTTTCTGGGAAAGGGGATGCCACCAGGGGAAACCTTGGGGGAAAAAACCCCCCGCATCTTTTCCCTGGGGTTTTTGAAGACGGGGCCCTTCCCGAGCCTGACAGCCACCGTCACCACCAGAGAATCCCCCCCCACTCACCCATTTAGCGTCAAGAGATATAGGGGCCTTTGGGCCCGTGTTCACCAGTCCATGGGGGTTGGTGGTAGTTTGGATTTTTCCAGCCCACAGATGCAGAAAACCCCTTGAAATTTTAAAATGACATGGGGCCCGGGACCAGGGCAGGGACGGCTTTTCTGGCAAAGAATGCTTTGTTGCATTGGTTTTGGGGGCAGGAAGGGGCCATGACTTTGGCGGAACCCCCCTGGCCCACCAGAGGGTTTTTGGCAACTTTTTCCAAAGGGCCAAAACCCTTTGGCAATGCCGACATTCAGGTTTTTTGGTTTTGGGGAAAGGGTTTTTGGTTTAAAAGGGGTTTCTTCTGCTAAAAACCCTGGAAGACAAAGGCTGGTGCTAGCCCGGGCCCCTTTTTAAACCGGTGTGAAAATGTCGTAAAAACGGGTGGAAGGGAAGGGTTTTGGATGTGTTTTTGGTGGTGCTGGGGGGTACCCCGGGGCCGATGGTGGGGGGTTGAAGGGGATTTTTGTTCCCTGTTTCATGACTTTGGAGACGGGGCCCGGCTGAGGAAAGCTTGGTGGTGGCGGAGGAGGAGGAGGCGGAACAGGGGGTTTGGAAAACATTTTTTGGAACCCCGGGCACCCGGTTGTGGTTTTTTTGGCCCAAAGGGTGTTGCCTCCATTTAAACTCAGCATTCGCTGCATGTGCTAGACATTTTTGGTGGGGGTTAAACACCTAAATTCTTCCCTCTACTTATGCGTTTAGGAAAAGGGGCCATATGAAAAGGGCGGGTGAATAGAGGCTTGCTTTAAAAAGGCCCGGCTTGAGAGGTCCGGGCCCTTTTCGATGGCATAAGCAGGGGAGGTGGTGTTTTCCGCTGATCGGGGGCCCTGGCGGAATAATTTCACGGATTTTCTGCGACCCGGGCCCTCCCCCTTATTGAGGGGGGAAACCCCGTACGGCACTCCCCCAAACGCTTCCCCCTCATCCATTGATAAAGCCCGAAAGGCAAAATTCTGAAAAAAAGACCCGTTGGATCCCCTTGCCTTCATAAATCATCTCAAACACAGGTGATTTTGGTCCCCCTTTAAAATTTTTGCCCCGGGGAGTGGGGGGCACAAGCAACGGGCACTGAAAGGGCCCTTGCCGCCCGCCCAGGTTTTTTGCCGATTGACCACTTCCATCCCCTCCTCTGATGGCAAAAGAAAAACTGGGGGTCAGAGCAGCCCAAAATTTCATTCTTTTTGGGCCCTCTTGATTTTTTAACATGCTTTTTTGCCCCCAACGCCATTTTGTCATCAAAGGGGTTCTTAAAAAAAATTGGATTTTTCCCAGTTTTTGGTACACGTTTTTGACTTTTGGGGGTCCCTTTGTTTTCTGTTGGACGGATGCGATGTTTGTATGCGAATTTGGGGCCCGGGTTACGGGAAACGGGGGGAAAAGCCCGCTGGATGCAGGTTAAATTTAACCATAAAGAACAGAGGGGGAAAACATTTTTCTTTTATGAAAATTCACAGGGCCCCTGACCCACGATACGGGCCCTGACTCCTGCAACCGACGATCCGCTGGAAATGCGTGTTTTTCCCCCAGCATGGAAGGACCCCTTCTCTCGAAACCGCTACCACCATGTCCTACCCCTTCTTTGCTCCTTAACACCTGCCTTTTTTTCCATGGTCAAAAAGATAAAATTTAAGAAAGTAGGGAAGATTTTTGACAGTCTTTTTTAAAAAGCCCAAAATCACAGCAAATTTTTAAAAACCCTCAAATTTTTTCCTACAGCCAACTAGTTTTTAAAAACTTAAATTTCTAGCGAATACCTTGAAATGCGGACTGGGGAAAAACCCAAAATAAGACAAAATAAACCCGTGTTTTTTCCCTTAAATCCCCAGGGTTTTAAAACGGGCCCATTTAGGCTATTTTTTGGGATGTTTTAAAACAAACTATCATACAATTGCGCTTTTCCTGCGCCCAAATTTAAGATTAAACGAGCGAAAAAAAAATTTTTTCCAAAAAGGTTACACGGATGAAAAAATTGTTTTTTTTGCACAATGACAAAACGAGAACAGTTGCTAAAAAAATTTTTCTATCAGAATTGTCGTACAACGTGGCTTTTTGAAAAACACTAGGGGCCGAAACCCAAAGGGGCAATACAGCTTTTTAAAAAAAAAAAAAGGGTTAAATCCCGGTTAAAAAACCCCGGTGGTTTTTGCCCCCAAAATGAAATACACCAAATAACAAAAAAAATTTTTCTGTATTCAAAAAAAAATTTAAAAGGGGTGGCTCTAGGGAACAAAACTGGGTCGCCCCAAAAGTAAAAAAAAAAACACCAAAATTTGAAATGTATAAGGAAAAAAAAAGGGTGGATTTTGCACCATAAAATACACCTGCAAATACTAGCAAAATTTTTGTATGGGGAATATAAGTTCAAAAATTTTTTGGGCTTTCAACAAAACTTTGGGGTGCGCCCAAAATGAAAAACAGGGAATTAAAATTGGGTTTAAATTTAAATAAAATTTGGGTTTTTTTCACCCAAAGAAAACACCGCTTTTGACAAAAAAAGTTCTGTATCCCTATTTTAAGCACAAAAGTGGGGCTTTAACAAAAACTGAGGGTGGGGCCCAAAATGAAAAAAAATGTAATTAAATTGTGGATTTATAATAATAGGTTTTTTTTTAGGCCTTTTGAAATCCCAAAACCAATTAATAGCAAAAAATTTTTGTATTTAAAATCCCCCAAAAAGATGGGTTTTTTTAAAAAAAATGGGGCCCCCGTTTAAAGTGAACAAAAACCAAAATTTAAAAAGTGGGAAAAGGTTAATTAAAAAAGTGGTTTTTTTCACCTAAAAATACACCCCGCATGACTAGAAAATTCTGTATCCTATTGTAAGTACAAAGTGGGTTTTTGAACAAAAATGAGCGCACCAAAATGAAAAAAAAACCCAATTAAAAAAAAGGGGGAAAAGATAAAAAAGGGGAGTTTTTCAACCCTTTAAATACACCCGCAGTTACTAGAAAAGATCTGAACCTAATATAAGTACAGGTGCACAAAAAACAACTAAATTTCACCAAAAATTTCCAAAAAAAAATTTAAAAAAAACCCTTTTCAATGCGGGTCAAAGCAGAGTTTGGGCTGCCAATTTTCCACTCCCTTTTAAAAGCCTGCCACCCCGTTTTGTCTGGGGTTCGCCCCCCACCCCCCAACCCCCCCCCCTCCGTGGCGTACAGGCTTTGATCCTTTTAAAAAACTTTTACCTAAAAAAACTAAAAAATGAAATTTTCTAATCTACCTATTTTCTAATTTTCACACTAAAAGAAAAGTTTTCTGTGTTAACAAAAAAACTGTTTTTTTTTGCTAAGCTTATTGGAGAAAACCCAGCACACATCCGCTCCCTTTTGAGACACAGAACACACATTAAACTGAACAGGAAGGGCTGTTCTATGAAAAAAGAGGGGCAGTGATTTTTTTTTACCAATCACAACCATACACATCCCCCCCTGACGTCGCCACCTGCTAAACCCTGTTTATTCCTAAGCTGATTTGCTGGCCCAAAAATGGGCAAGAAGCGCCAAAATGGCAAAGATATTAAAAGATTATTGCAGATTTTTACCTAAATTTTTGCTTTATCGAAAAATTTCCCCCCCCCCCAACATTTAAAAACCCTGCGATTTCCCCTTTGTGGAAAGTAAATTTGCTCAACACTAAACCCTAACCTTTAAAACTATAAAATTTTTAAAAGAACAAGAAAAAAAGGGTTTACAAATACATGGCACCTGAACAGCAAAGGGCGCCAAGGAAAGTCAGTAATAAAAAGGAGTTCTAGCAGACCAAAACCTGAAAAGGGAAAAAGGGTTTAAAAAGGGGTGATTTTTTACATGCACCCTACTTTGGGCCCGGGTTTACCCTTTAAAACCTTTTCACGGGGGTTTTCGCCCCAAAAAAAGGGGGGTTTTAATTATCATTTCCAAATACAAGTCTAGTGTCCCGACATGTTTAATGTTTCCCCTAAGCTTTCCCCATAGGAAGTATAGGAAAAAAACGATTTTAAATCAGCAGGAAACGTCCCCACTTTAGATCATGGTGTAGGTTTTCTTTTTGGGTGTTTTTAAAATTTAGGGAGCCATCACTCATTTGCTTTGGGCCCCTAACTCATCATTTGGGGGAGAGTGTAAAACCCACACCTTTAAACTAAAACCCTTCTTGGGGCAAAGTGTGGACTGATTCTGTCCGTTTTATGTCTAATTTTTCTTATACTTTTCCCCTGTTGAGATGCATATGGGACATCGAAATAAAGTCAGGACTTTTGGGCGACTAAGTAACTTTTGGAAAGAAAGATTCGAGATGGTGGGACCCTTATTGGTGCAACTAATTCCCTGGATAGGCTTTAAAGGGGCCAAAGAAGGGAACTCGGGGCATTTGGGTATTGTCCCCTTTGGAAATCCTTTTCCCTGTGGTTTTTGGGCTAAAAAGAACCCCCTTTTATTATTAAAACTTTCTTTTTGGGCCCCAGGCCCCTTGGGTGTTCAGGGGACCATGGGATTTGTGACCACCGTTCTTGTTCTTTCATAAGTATAATTTTAAAAAGGGTTTAAATTTTTATGGGGGCCCTTTTTTCCCGATTTTCATGTATAATTACAGAGGTTTTGAGAATAACCTTGTATTGGAAACACCCCCCCCCCCCACACACACACCACCCACCCTCACCCCCTGTTTTTCTGTAGCCTTTTAAATATATAAATATAAAATTTGTAGTAGGTAAATAAAAAATATTTTTAAATGTGCATATAATAGAATTAAAGGTTTTAATATGTAAATAAAATATAATATTTAGCTTATTATTTTATAGAAATAAAACATATTTTTACAATAGCTAATGATAAGCATAAAAAAGTTGTTGAAAAATATAAATGTACCTTCAAGTTAATATTAGACTCTCATTCAGGTGATGAAGGGAGGTTGTAGTGTTAATCAGAGTCAGGACATAATTGAATACATGCTGCCAAATAGTATTGTTATTGAAGTATCAACTACCTATAATAAGGTAATAACTTAGCTCATATTATGAAGTACAGGTAGTTCAATATACAGTATCCACATTTATTCCACTGTCTCTTCACTTGTAATGAAGTATTTCATTGCAGAAAAATTCAATAGACTGTAAATAGCATAACTATTCTCCAATAAACTGCATTATAAGAGAAAGCTCTCCAGAAGCAAGAAATGTGTCTCTCTATTCAAGGTAACTTCCCTGTAAGTAAAGTCGGAGTAATTAAAATAGGTTGCAGAAGAGACAGCTGTTTTCCAGGGGAGAGTTTATCCACATATCCTTTCTTTTTCTTTCAACTGCAGTCTAGTGTTCTCCACAAGGAGAGACCATTCCCCCAAAGTTAAAATACAGTAGTGATATGGACTTACATTAATATCCACAAACATGACATTCCATACCCACAAAAGCTTTGCCATATAGTACATATGATATAATCAACATCTCATCTCTTTGAATATTTGTCAAACAACAAATTAAAACAATGAAATAGTCATGGTAATGTGCCGTCAGGAGCATTAGGTTTGTCACTGCTTCTTCTCCTCAATCTAGTTTAATAAGTGTTCTGCAGAAGTGGCTTTTGCTCAATGTTTTTGTATTGATTAGAGCAGCTGTCCGACACAAGTCAAGGAATGTCTCCTCTATTAAATCCCTAGAGGAATGTGTTAAATGCGAATATATATCTGCATTAATGATGAGTGACATAAATCTATAAATGGCATTCGTACCAAGAGATACCAAGAAAACATACAATAAACATGATAATATTTTATTCATGAATTTTACATTTTCTAAAATCAATCACTTGATACTTTAGGGTTTCAAATAAACTAAATATTCATGTAGCACATCAAACTGGAAGCAAAATGTATTTAATATGCTATATTCATTAAACTAAGTTGGCATTAGTTAAATTATATTCTGTTTGGGAAAGTGTGATTGCATTTGAATGCTTTTCATTTAAGGATCCAGTGCCTAAATCCCTTTTTAAGATTTCAGAAATGTAATTATGCAATTTGCAAAAGATACAGCACTTTATATTGAAAAAGTAACTCAAGGCCTAAACATTAAAGTATTAACCTTTCTTACTCATCCGTCTGTATTTAGTCATTTAAGATTTGTGGTCTAACTGGGTACATTACTAGACAGAATTCAATATTTATGTGTATATTCAAGGAATATAATATTCATTAAGATATTAAAAGTCAATAGTAAGGATGACTGTGCTTGATTATAATTGGCTCAGATTTGTTTCGTTTACATTTAAATGATGCATATTAAAGCTGTGGTACATTTTTTGAGAATTAATTTATAGAATTGCTAGAGTTGCCAATCATATATAAAGAGTATGAAAGTGAGAACCAATAGATTTGCAACTCAGAGGGCTCTAGGCACTAAGCATGTATACAGTCATGGCCAAAAGTTTTGAGAATGACACAAATATTCTATTTTCACCTGATCTGTTGCCCTCTGGTTTTTCTGTGTGTTTGTCAGATGTTTTTATCACATACAGAAATACAAGTGCAATCATATTCTGATTAACAAAAGCTTTTCTTGACAGTTAGAATGAGTTAATGCTGTAAGTCAATATTTGCAGTGTTGACCCTTCTTCTTCAGGACCTCTGCAATTCTCCCTGGCATGCTCTCAATCAACTTCTGGAGCAAATCCTGACTGATAGCAGTCCATTCTTGCACAATCAATACTTGCATTTTGTCACAATTTGTTGTTTTTTGTTTGTCCACCCGTCTCTTGATGATTGACCACAAGTTCTCAATGGAATTAAGATCTGGGGAGTTTCCAGGCCATGGACCCAAAATCTCTACGTTTTGTTCCCTGAGCCATTTAGTTATCACCTTTGCTTTATGGCAAGGTGCTCCATCATGCTGGAAAAGGCACTGTTGATCACCAAACTGCTCTTGGACGGTTGGGAGAAGTTGCTCTTGGAGGACATTCTGGTACCATTCTTTATTCATGGATGTGTTTTTAGGCAAGACTGTTAGAGAGCCGATTCCCTGGCTGAGAAGCAACCCCACACATGAATGGTTTCTGGATGCTTTACAGTTGGCATGAGACAAGACTGGTGGTATCGCTCACCTTGTCTTCTCCGAACAAGCTGTTTTCCAGATGTTCCAAACATTCGGAAAGGGGATTCATCAGAGAAAATGACTTTACCCCAGTCCTCAGCAGTCCACTCCCTGTACCTTTGGCAGAATATCAGTCTGTCCCTGATGTTTTTTCTTGAGAGAAGTGGCTTCTTTGCTGCCCTCCTTGACACCAGGCCTTGCTCCATGAGTCTCCGCCTCACAGTGCGTGCAGATGCACTCACACCTGCCTGCTGCCATTCCTGAGCAAGCTCTGCACTGCTGGTAGCCCGATTCCGAAGCTGAAACACTTTTAAGAGACGGTCCTGGCGCTTGCTGGTCTTTCTTGGGCGCCCTGGAGCCTTTTTGGCAACAATGGAACCTCTCTCCTTGAATTCCTTGATGATGCGATAGATTGTTGAATGAGGTGCAATCTTTCTAGCTGCGATACTCTTCCCTGTTAGGCCCAGTTTTGTGCAGTGCAATGATGACTGCACGTGTTTCTTTAGAGATAACCATGGTTAACAGAAGAGAAACAATGATGCCAAGCACCAGCCTCCTTTTAAAGTGTCCAGTGGTGTGATTCTTACTTAATCATGACAGATTGATCTCCAGCCCTGTCCTCATCAACACCCACACCTGTGTTAATGGAGCAATGACTGAAACGATGTTAGCTGGTCCTTTTAAGGCAGGCTTGCAATGAAGTTGAAATGTGTTTTGGGGGAAAAAGTTCATTTTCTAGGCAACTATTGACTTTGCAATTAATTGCTGTTAAGCTGATCACTCCTTATAACATCCTGGAGTATATGCAAATTGCCATTATAAAACCTGATGCAGTAGATTTTGTAAAAATTAACATTTGTATCATTCTCAAAACTTTTGGCCATGACTGTACAGCACCATCAAAGGCCAATGCAATGATAATTGGTCAGTTTTAGAAAAGGAAAATATCAACAATAGAACTCATCATTTATATGAGGGGTAAACTGTGTTCACTAAGACTCATATTCTTTATTGGTAAAAAATAGGACAGGGCTTGGCCAATGTAAGAAGGTGCAAAGATATATGGGGCCGGCTCAGGGGCTGAGCAATCTGAATACATGTTGTGTGCCGTCATCAGCTGCCAGAACTGAAAATAATTCCGATCCAGAATGTATAACTGCTTACTGTGGATGCGATGGTTAACACGACTGCAGTATCTTAGTTAAACAGGAGGGCAAAACTTCCTTCCACATCCTGATAAGAGTCCCAGCAATGCAATCACAGGGTGCCATTCAGCAAGAATGGCAGCCGGGATCCTAATGAAGACTCCCAGACCTGCCATCTTACTGCGACTATTACATCCTTCCAGAGGCAAAATGTGATAGGAGTGCTGTAATAACAGTGTTTTCGCCCCATACTACCCTACATGAAAAAAAGAAAAAAAAAGAAAAGGAAATAAAAAAACTAAACATAATTTTTATCGCTGTGTCTCTAACAGTCTGATCCTTCCATACATGACCTTATCTATTGTCACGTACCCGGATGTAGAAGTGGATCCACTGGACCACCGCAAGCGATGGTGTAAGCCACGCCAGGGAACGGAATCTAAGTAGGTCCCGGTTTTCACCAGAGCCCGCCGCAAAGCGGGATGGACTTGCTGCGGCGGGAGTCTCCCAGGTCGTCCCCCCTGACGTGACTTGCTTGCGGTGGCAGCCGAGCTATAGCCACGGTGCAGAATCGTCAGGCAGGCTCGTAGTCGGGGACAGGCAGAAGGTCAGGGCAGGCGGCACAGGTTCGTGGTCGTGGACAGGCTCAAGGTCAGGGCAGGCGGCAAGAAGCGTGGTCCAGGAACGGAAGCTAAAGGTACGGTACACGGTAAATCAGGAACAAGGTTTTAGAACGCTTTCTCTAATGGCAAATGGCACTAAAGATCCGGCAACGGCCCCAGGAAGGGGCAGGCTAAAATAAGGGCAGTGACCGGCAATAGCCAATTACCGGTACCCTGGCCCTTTAAATCTCATAGTGCCGGCGCGCGCGCGCCGTAGATGTCGGGGACGCGCGCGCCGGGCGGCGGGGACCCCAACAAGCGCGCGGCCGGGTAAGTAGGGGAGAGCCGGGCCCGCCGGGTGGAGCGCGCCACCGCCCGTCATGCGGGCGCGCGGTGCCGCTGGGTACGGTGACCACGGGTGTGCCCGCGATCCGGGGCGGGGGTCGCGGGACCACCCGTGACAGTACCCCCCCCCTTCGGCCTCCCCCTCCTTCTGGTCCGGAGGAACCTCTGAATTATATCCCGATCCAGAATATTGTTTTCTGGCTCCCAGGACCTGTCTTCGGGCCCGAACCCCTTCCAGTCAATGAGAAAAAATCGCTTCCCTCTGACCGTCTTCATATCAAGAATCTCCTTTACCGTAAAGACATCGGTGGTGTCGGCCTCAGGAGTGGGAGGAGCAAGTACCCGAGAGAAGCGATTAAGGACGACTGGTTTTAGCAAGGAGACATGGAAGGAGTTCGGGACCCTCATGGTGGGGGGAAGGCGGAGCTTGTAAGCTACTGGGTTAATGCGCTTGAGCACCTCGAATGGACCCAGGAACCGGGGACCCAGCTTATAGCTGGGAACCTTGAAACGTATATATTTAGCCGCCAACCACACCTTGTCACCTGGAGAAAAAGTTGGCGGAGGTCTTCGCTTTTTGTCGGCTTGAGCCTTGGTGCGGGCGGAGGCCTGGAGTAGCGAAAGGCGAGTCTGTTTCCAGATAGCTGTCAGGTCCTGGACCAGCTCTTCCACAGCAGGAACCTCCGAGGGCACAGAAAGGGGGAGGGGTGGGCGGGGATGTCGCCCGTAGACAATAAAGAAAGGAGCAGCACCAGCAGATTCCGAGTCCAATGAGTTATATGAGAACTCGGCCCAGGGCAACAAGCTGGACCAATCATCCTGGCGCGCGGAGACAAAGTGGCGCAGGTAGCAACCTAGGGTCTGGTTTACTCTCTCTACCTGCCCATTGGACTGAGGGTGGTAGGCCGAAGAAAAGTCCAGTTTCATTTGTAGTTGGTTACAGAGGGAGCGCCAGAATCTGGAGACAAATTGCACGCCACGGTCCGACACTATGTGCCGAGGGAACCCATGCAGCCGAAAAATATGAAGAAAAAATAGACTGGCAAGGCGAGGAGCTGAGGGTAGGCCCGGCAGAGGAATAAAGTGGGACATCTTAGAAAATCGGTCAGTAACCACCCAGATCACGGTGTTGCCAGCGGAAGGAGGGAGATCCGTGATAAAATCCATGGCCACATGGGTCCAAGGACAGCTGGGTATAGGTAGAGGCAGGAGCAGACCTGCCGGTTTGAGACGAGGAGACTTGTTCCGGGCACAGGAAGCGCAGGCCTCCACAAATTCACGAACATCCTGGGCTAGGCTCGGCCACCAGTAGAATCGGGAGATGAGAGAGCAGGACCTCTGTACTCCTGGGTGCCCCGCCATACGGGAGCAATGACCCCATGACAATATCTTCTTCCGAAGAGCTGGACGGACGTATGTCTTGCCGGGAGGAATGCGTTGTAGATCTACTGGTGCGGCAGAGATGAGCCGTTCTGGAGGGATAATATGCCGTGGAGTGGACTCGTCTCCAGTCACATCCGAAGCACGGGAGAGGGCGTCGGCCTTGACATTTCGTTCCGCTGGGCGAAAATGAATGAGAAAATTAAAACGGGAGAAAAAGAGAGACCAACGAGCCTGGCGTGGATTTAAGCGTTGGGCAGTCTGGAGATACAGCAGATTTTTATGGTCGGTATAGATGCTGACAGGGTGACGAGCCCCCTCCAAGAGATACCGCCACTCTTCCAGAGCCAGCTTGATGGCCAGCAATTCCCGATCGCCGATAGAGTAGTTCCTTTCAGCCGAGGAAAAACTTTTAGAAAAGAACCCGCAAGTGAGGGTTTTGCCTTTGGGCCCTTTCTGGGAGAGTATGGCCCCGGCCCCCACCGAGGAGGCGTCGACCTCGAGAAAAAATGGTTGTTCAGTATCTGGCCGAGAGAGCACTGGCGCAGAGGCGAAGGCACATTTTAACTTAGAGAAGGCTTCCTCTGCCGCTGGTGGCCAGAGCTTAGGATTTGCGTTCTTTTTGGGGTTAAAGCCACTATGGGGGACCCAACGAGGAAAAATGTGGTATAAATTGCCTGTAATAGTTGGCGAACCCCAGGAATCTTTGTATGGCTCGGAGACCCATGGGGGCGGGCCACTGTTAGGACGGCAGACAACTTCGCGGGGCCCATCTGTAGGCCTTGTCGAAATGTGTAGCCGAGGAATGGTAGGCTTGCTGATGAAACTGGCACTTCTAAAAGTTTGGAAATAGAGGCGGTTGGCGCTCAGACGTCTGAGGCCCTGGCGCACGTGACCGTGATGGGATTCAAGGTCGGGGGAGAAAACCAGAGTGTCGTCAAGATACACAACCAAGCATGGGTACAGCATTTCCCGGATGATGTCATTGACGAAATCTTGGAAGACGGCGGGGCTTTTGCAGAGCCCGAAGGGCATGACCAGGTACTCGAAGTGCCCGTCGCGGGTGTTGAAGGCGGTCTTCCATTCGTCGCCCTCACGTATCCGTATGAGATTATAAGCCCCTCGCAGGTCCAGTTTAGTAAAGATCTTGGCACCTCGTAGACGGTCAAAAAGTTCCGTGATCAAGGGCAGGGGGTAGCGGTTCTTTACCGTAATCTTGTTGAGGCCTCGATAGTCTATGCAAGGACGCAGACTACCGTCCTTCTTAGCCACGAAGAAGAACCCGGCCCCGCTGGGAGGGGACTTGGGTTTAACCCCCTCTGGAGATTCCCCTTTGATATATAAAAGACATAGCCCAGGTCTCAGGTACCGACAGGGGGTAAAACCCTGCCACGTGGAGGAGAGTCGTCCGGGCAGAAGTTCAACGGACAGTCGTATGGGCGATGGGGCGGCAACGTCTCAGCTTGCTTCTCGGAGAAAAAACGTTGCAGAGGTTGGTATGGTGCAGGAAGGCCCGTCAGAGGCTTAGACGACCCCGAAGAGGCGGTAAGCACCGGGCGAGGTGCCACCAAACAGCGAGACTGACACTCCGAACCCCAACTTAGGACTTCGCCCGACTGCCAATCGAGCACGGGAGCGTGGCATTGCAGCCACGGGAGACCCAGGAGAATGGACGAGGAGGAACGGGGTAGTACATAGAACGCAAGTCTCTCCTTATGCAGCACCCCTACTTGAAGGACCAGGGGCTCAGTTCGGAACTGAATTGGATCCTTGAGAATCTCTCCACTGACCGAGGAGATGAGTAGGGGCTTCTCCAGGCGGATCACAGGGGGGGTTAGCTGGGATACCGGGCAGCGTCCAAGAAATTTCGGCAGAGCCAGAGTCCAGGAAAGCAGTAGCCTTAACCTGGGCTCCAGGCCCAGTGCCGACGATCTCGGGCATTGTCAGGCGAGGAGAGGGCTTGCCCTTTACCCAGGGAGCCTTCCTACGTATCTAGGTGCGCCGTTTCCCGGACGCTTAGGGCGCAGTGGGCAGGATCTGCGGAAATGGGCTTTCACTGCCACAGTACAGACAAAGATTCTCCTCACGTCTTCTGTTTAGCTCAGTAGTAGACAGGTGGGCCCGATCCACCTCCATGGCCTCTTCGGCGGCAGGTGGCGTGGGCAACTGAGGCGGCCTTTGAAATACTGGGGCCAGACGAGGAAGACGACGGGGTCTAGCTTGCTCCCGTTCCTGCCGGAGTTCCTCCTGGCGTTCCGAGAAACGGATGTCAATCCGAGTGGCCAGGGAGATAAGGTCACTCAAGGAAGACGGGAGATCCCGGGCGGATAGAGCATCCTTGATGCGGCTGGAGAGGCCCTTCTTGAAGGTGGCAGTCAACGCCGCTTCATTCCACGATAACTCGGAGGCCAAAGTGCGGAAACGTACGGCATAATCGCCTACAGAGGAGTCCCCTTGGCGTAGATTTAGCAAGGCGTTCTCGGCAGACGAAGCCCGGGATGGCTCCTCGAAAACGCTCCTGAACTCGGTGAGGAATGAAGCCAGGTTAGCTGTGACTGGATCGTCCCTGTCCCAGAGGGGGGTAGCCCAGGCCAGGGCTTTCCCGGAGAGAAGGCTTAGCACGAACGCCACCTTAGACCGTTCGGTAGGAAATTGGTTGCCCATTAACTCAATGTGCAGGGAGCATTGGGTGATAAAGCCCCTGCAGGCCTTGGAGTCCCCATCGAACTTGGTCGGCATAGATAGACGAAGCCGTGGACCAGCGGTTGGAGCCAGAACCGGGGGAGCAGCGGGAGCCACGGGAGCGGGTTGTTGCTGCTGAGCGGCCAGGAGCTGCTGCATCATGGCGGAGAGATGGCCGAGTTGCTGGGCTTGCTGAGCGAGCTGTTGTGACTGCTGAGCCACAATGGCGGTGAGGTCAGCGTCAGACGGCAGAGGCACCTTGGCGGGATCCATGGCCGGATCTTACTGTCACGTACCCGGATGTAGAAGTGGATCCACTGGACCACCGCAAGCGATGGTGTAAGCCACGCCAGGGAACGGAATCTAAGTAGGTCCCGGTTTTCACCAGAGCCCGCCGCAAAGCGGGATGGATTGCTGGGGGGGGAGTCTACCAGGTCGTCCCCCCTGACGTGACTTGCTTGCGGTGGCAGCCGAGGTATAGCACGGTGCAGAATCGTCAGGCAGGCTCGTAGTCGGGGACAGGCAGAAGGTCAGGGCAGGCGGCACAGGTTCGTGGTCGTGGACAGGCTCAAGGTCAGGGCAGGCGGCAAGAAGCGTGGTCAAGGAACGGAAGCTAAAGGTACGGTACACGGTAAATCAGGAACAAGGCTTAGAACGCTTTCTCTAAAGGCAACAATGGCACTAAAGATCCGGCAACGGCCCCAGGAAGGGGCAGGCTTAAATAAGGGCAGTGGGCCGGCAATAGCCAATTTCCGGTACACTTGCCCTTTAAATCTCATAGTGCGGCGCGCGCGGCCTTAGATGTCGGGGACGCCGCGCGCCGGGAGGTGAGACCGCAACAGGAGCCGGCGGCCCGGGTAAGTAGGGGAGAGCCGGGCCGGCCCGGGTGAGCGCCACCGCCCCGTTCATCGGGCCGCCGGTTGCCGCTCGTACGGTGCCACGGGTGTGCCTGCGATCCGGGGCGGGGGTCGCGGGACCACCCGTGACATCTATCCAGTATTGTGAATGCCACTTGTCCTCCCTAAAAAATTGGAGTAAAAAGTGATAGATATATGAAGATGGTACCAATCAAAACTACACTTTGGTCCACAAAAAAGCCCATAGATGGAAAATTAAAGGTTTTTTTGTCTAAAAAATATGCGGCAAAGCAAACAAAAAAATAAAAATAAAAAAACAGAATTGTACTGAAATGCAGATTAACAATAACATGCCATTTATACTGAACCTCCAAATACACAAAGCACAATTGTATTTTTTCCCAACAATTTCACCTACCTGGGGTGGGCACAGCTGAAAGCACTGTTTGTCAGGTCAGGACCAGGTATTTTACTTTTTTCCAGCAGGTGGGGTGTCATTCGTCCTATTTGCCCAAGGCATCAAATTGCCTTGTCCTGGCCCTGGTATAAAGTATACTAAATTAAACTAAAATCTGAAATCTGTATACATGGATAATTTAATAAATATAGTGACTTAGCGTTGCTGCCATACAGTAACTTAATAATACTATAATTAAGTGGCTGGCTAATACCACTATATTGTGACTAGATAGCAACCCATACCGAGACTCAATGATATCCCTTTACTGTGGCTAGGTAATAAATAGTGATGAGCGATTGTGTCAACTATCGTTATCGAGTCGATATCGGCAATTATCATGTCGATAGCCGATAGTCGATAACAGATTATCACCGATGACCATTAAAGTCTATGGGAGAGGAACAACAGTTTCATTCTTACACCCAAACAGAAGTGGAGAAGCTGGAATTAACATCCACAACAGGAAACTAGATACATGCTACATCTTAGGCAAGACAATTAGGCAACACGAGTCACAGAAAAAAAGTCACAGACTATTCACTATCCCTATATGCACGTCCAAAGATTTAGGACAGCGAGAATAGGAAGCAGCCAAAAATGTATTTTAAGATAAAAAAAGTAGAAATTTATTTTAAAAGCTGATTAAAATCATTATAGAGATAAGCACAGGAGGGACAAAAAATGGCATCTTAAAGAAAACACTAACGCGTTTCAGGCACGTCCGTGCCCTTAG
This sequence comes from Phyllomedusa bahiana, assembly GCA_025379985.1. NCBI lineage: Eukaryota > Metazoa > Chordata > Amphibia > Anura > Hylidae > Phyllomedusa > Phyllomedusa bahiana. The sequence goes on along the minus strand of JAODAL010045907.1, from coordinate 2,579 downwards.
CCGTGACTAAGGGCACGGACGTGCCTGAAACGCGTTAGTGTTTCTTTAAGGATGCCATTTTTTGTCCCTCTTTGTGCTTATGCTCTATAATGATTTTAATCAGCATTTAATAAATTCTTATTTTTATATCCTAAATACATTTTTGGCTGCTTCCTATTCTCGCTGTCCTAAATCTTTGGACGTGCATATGTTGACTTTCTGCTGCTGGAGCAGGGGACGTGCGGAAGGACTGCAAGCCAGACTGCTATATAGGTGAGCTGACATACACATCGTGTGTTTTTTTTCTAATCACTTTCCCTGCCTGTACCACAGCATGACCCTTAAACCTGCATGACCCACAAATTTAAAAAGTTACAGAGGCAGTATTATTTGAACCATTATTTTACTTGAACTGGACATTGACTATCCCTGTCCTAGAACGCAGCATGAACCTTAAATCTACTGTCCCACAGATTAAAAAGTGCCGGAAAAATGAGTCTTTGAACCACCATTTTAGTTGAACTGGACATTGATTATCCCTGTCCTGGACCGCAGCATAACCCTTAAATCTACATGACTCCCAGATTAAAAAGTGCTGGAAAAAGGAGTCTTTGAACCCCCAGTTTAGTTGAACTGGACATTGACTTTACCTGTCCTGGGCCACAGCATGAGCCCCAAACCTGATGACCCCAGATTAAAAAGTGCCGGAAAAAAGGAGTCTTTCAACCACCATTTTGTTGAACTGGACATTGACTATACCTGTCCTGGGCCACAGCATGAGCCCCAAACCTGCAGGACCCCCAGATTAAAAAAGTGCCGGAAAAAGGAATCTTGAACCACCATTTTAGTTGAACAGGACATTGACTATACCTGTCCTGGACCGCAGCATGACCCTTAAACCTACATGACACACAGATTAAAAAGTGATGGAAGAAAGTAGTCTTTAAAGCAGTACTTTAGTGAAATGGACATTACCTATCCATATCCTGTAACACAGCATGACCCTCAAACCTGCACAGGAGCCCTTATGTCCATAAGCACCATAAGGACCATCAGCAGAAAATTTCGCAATAAGAAATAAACTATATTAAAACTAGTTTTCCAATTAACTGCTGCGGTGGGGAGGTATTTGCCATTCCCAAACCGGTGAATTGTTCCACCGTGACATTAGAATGTGAAGCAAAGGAAACAGGTTGTCCCATGTAGGTCACGAGGCTGTCTGAAAATCCTGCATTCTACTGTCAAGTGGGTTGAAAGGGGAAATTATGATCAGGCGGTGAGGCTGTAAAAGTGGATCCACAGGTTAAGCTAGCAGGGCAGAGTAACAGTGGGTGCGTGAGACCCAGGGCTGGCGCCATCATCTATTAAACACGGGTTCAGCTGAGGGCAGTTACAGTGGGGCAGTGGAGGGTCTGGCGCCCCGTCATTAGTAAAGGCAAAAATGCCCTTATGAACGCAATAAAAACCCGTCTGCTGAAGCGGGTGTGGAAAGGGAAAGTGTGGCTAAGACTCCAGCCTTCCTCGTAACAGTAAAGCCTGGGTAGCGTAGGGGAAATTTCTGCCTTTTCGGGGCGTTGCCCCTGCGATGGTGGGGCCCAAATTTGACTTGGAAATGCAGGTGGTTGTGATCTGTTCCCCCCAGGTCCCTTTTTATTTGGCTTTCTTTTTTTTTTTTTACCAAGTGTTAAAAGGAAAATTTTTCTTGTTTTGTGGTGGGGAATGTGCCCATTCATGTCCTTGAAAAACCTCATTGTTCAAGTCTTCCTGTCCTCCCTTTTTAAAATTTAGGGAAATTTGTTTCGTTTTTTGTAATGAAAATTTTTTTTAGTATTAATTCTAGAAACACATTTTTAAAATGGTGGAATCCACCTTTTCCCTTTGTTTCTTTTTTTTTTAATTTATTAATGGGTTGTTCACTACAGGGATTGCTAGCTTGTTAAAGTTTTTGGGCAAAAAAAAAGTTTTTTGCAAATTGTGCCCTTTAACGGTCCTATTATTCTGTTTTTGCCGAAACCATCCCCCAAAAAATTTTTAAAACTTTGACTCTTCAGCGACTGTTGACAATTGTGAAGAACAAATGTTGAAAAAAAACCACTTTTTTTTAAAAATAGGACCTGTTTTTTCGCTGTATTAAAGCACCATGCCCCAAAATTCAAAACATGACCCTTTGGAAATCTTGAAAATTATGAAAAATGTGTTGAGCGTTGCGTTGGCTATCGGATGATCGTAGTCGTTTAGTCGGCCGCTTCGATGGGGGTTTTTGTAGTGAGCATGATTATGGCGATAAATAGAGATGGGGAATCGATTCTAACGAAGTGGAATTGTTTTAAAATTTTCAGGAAAATTGTTGAAACGAAATCGAACTTTGGGGTGATTGCGGGAACGAAGTGTGCTTTTCATTGATAAAATGGCTGCGGCCATGGGTTACATGGGGCAAAGCCTTGGGAGGAAGAAGGGCATAGCCTGCTGACATGTGCGAATGAACCAATCAGAGCCCGGGGGATTCTGTGCGTCACCGCCTATATGGGGACGAGGCCCCGTGGGAGCTCCACTCTTCTCATGTACTGACGGGAAGGGTGCTGCTGCGGGTGGATAGCGCT
>JAODAL010045906.1:0-31471 GCA_025379985.1 Phyllomedusa bahiana | reverse complement strand
ATTCCATCTCTGGGATTATTTTTTTTATTGGGGTAAAGTGTTTATTTATGAGATTTATCTTGCTCTATTTATATATATTTGCACTTTAAGATTTTTTTAAGGTTTTGGTCGTATAATAAAAATTAAAAAAAAATTTTATATAAAAAAATATATATAACATCCCCGGGCCACTTTTTTATACATGTCCAACTGCTCGTTACATTTAAATTTCTAATCACCATCCATGCGGAAAATCATGCTTTTAGGCATGTGACATGGTCAAGAAAATCCCCTGCATTTAAAAACCCCGAGACAGTAGGGGGAAAAAGGGTGATTTGAGTGCCTTTGAACGTGGCATGGTTGTTGGGTGCCAGAAGGGCGGGTTGAGTATTTCAAAAAACGTGTCCCCTGGGTTTTTACGCACAACCATCTCTGGGTTTACAGAGAATGGTCCAAAAAGAAAAAACTCCTGGGGGGGCAGTCCTGTGGGCGGAAATCCCTTTTTGGGGCCCCAGGGGTTAAAAAGGAGAATGGGCAACGGTTGAGGATAGAAAGGCAACAGTGTCAAATAGCCCCCCTTTACACCAAAGTAGGCAGAAGGATCCCCTGAACGCACAGTCGGCGAACTTTGAGGCAGATGGGTTACAGCGCAAAAGCCCAAACCCCCGGGTCCCTCCTTCGAAAAACGGAAAAAAGAGGCTCCAATTTGCCCAAGCTCATTGAAATTGGACAGTAAAAGATTGGAAAAACGTTGCGGGTCTGATGGTCTCGATTTCTGCTGGACATTCGGTGGTGGGTCAGAATTTGGCCCGTCCCCAAACTAAAAAGAAAGGTTTCCATCCTCCCTTTTGGTAAAAAGGGTTTCTGGCTGGGGTGGGGTGTCTGGTTTGGGGAATATTTTTTTTGGGCATTTTTGGGCCCTTGGGTACTTTTGGCATGTTGCAACACCTTGTGGAATCTAGCACGAAGAATTGAGGCAGTTCTGAAGGCAAAAGGGGTCCAACCCGTTTCTAGCAGGTGTACCAAATAAAGTGGCCGGGGGTTGAAATTTTGTGGTTGCATTTTGGGATGCACTGTTCAAATTTGTATCATATGGATGTGGGTCCCAATTATGATTTGTGAATGTTTTGTAATTAAAACCCCTTTTGGGTATAGTTTCATCCCTTATTGTATTTTAATCTATGTCTCTGTATTTATTTTTAATATTCATTAAATAAATGAAATAATTTTAAATATATTTTTGTTTTCTTCTGATTACAATGGTTGATATTTTGTATTGAGTTGGTCAGAGGTTTGTTTATTATATGTTTTTTTCTTGTTGTGATCTAAATACATTTTTAACTACTCTGGGCCTCAGGTATGATAACTGTGTAGATCTAAGAATTTTTTTTGTTGCCAAAAGTAACCAATCAGAGCTTCCCTTTCATTTCCTATAGTGCTCTGAAAAAAATGAATGGAGAGTAGAGATGGGCGAATCGATTCTAATGAAGTGGAATTCGTTTAGAATTTCAGGAAAACTTCGGTTCTGCGCGAAGCCGAAGTTTAGGGTGATTTGCGGCAACAAAGTGTCTTTTTTTATTGGTAAAATGGCCACAAGCACATAGCGTGATATGGGGCAGAGTACTCTGGGAGGAAGAGCTGCTGCTGCTCTGATATTCAACTCATAAAACAAACTGCTTTTATCAGCGATTGGGGGGGAAAGACCACCACAAGTCTGTGTCAGTTGCCACACATCAAACCTCAACCGGTCTGTATCTGCTGCTCCATAGAAGTCATTCAAAAATAAAACTGCTTTTATCAGAGATGGGGCCAAAGAAATTTTCACAAGGTTCAGCTGTACACATTTAACGCTACCAGCGTTCTCATTTTGTTTTAGTTTGTGTGGTATTCTCCCTAAAGTCCAGGGTGGGTGTAATTCTGCCCCATATACGCCTAATTTTCATCTGTTCATTTCTGTAGAGTATTTAATATCCAAAGGTTAATTAAGCCTGTTGTTTTTGGGTTTATTTGGAGTAAAATACAGTGGTTTTTTTACCCCCACATACGCCTAAATTTCATCTGTTCATTTCCGTAGGGTATTTAATATCCAAGGGTTAATAAAGCCTGGTGTATGTGAGTTTATTTGGAGTAAAAGACCGTGTTTTTCTCCCCCCAGAGACGCCGGGGTGGGGACAGTGGTAGTGGATCTGCTGAACCTCCGCAAGCGATGGTATAAGCCACACCAGGGAGCGGAGTCTATGTAGAACCCGGTTTTCACCAGAGCCCACCGCAAAGTGGGATTGTCTTGCTGTGGCAGGAATCTACCAGTTTGCTTCTGCTGACTTGACTTGCTTGCGGTGCACTAGCCGTCAGAGAGCCGCGCGGGGACAGGAGCGCAGCTGGGTAAGTACAAGCACTCGGGGGGGGGGGTGAGTGTGCCCGCGGCCTGACCTGCGAACCACGGCGCCACTCGTCCCCGGAGCAGAGGGATACTGAGAGGATACGGGTGCGACCGCAGCCCGACCCCCGCCTACAGGACCACCCGTGACACGCCTAAATTTCATCTGTTCATTTCCGTAGGGTATTTAATATCCAAGGGTTAATTTCTCCTCTTGTTAATATGGAGTAAAATACAGGGTGTGCGTATTTCTGCCACCTACATGCCTGAAATCCATCAACTTCAGACCGGTGGGGGTATTTTAATCTGTGGCTAAGAGTTAATTTATTCACTTTTTGTGGATAATTCTGTGTCAAATCCAGGGTGTGTGTATTTCAGCCCTACATACATCTCAAATCCAGTCTCCTGGGATATTGCTATTTGTGGCAAACAATTAATTTTTTTCATTTATTGTGATGATTCTGTTAAGTGTTGATACATGTAGAACCCCCCCAAAAGAGTGGAGAGGATGTCATCAGTAATTTTGCATTGACGCCAATCATTTTGCCAGTCCTTTGATCGTTCAGTGTCCGCTTTCAGTTGGTCAATAACCCATCATTGTTGAACCCAAAAATAAGTAAATGGAATATTTGCATGTGTTCTGTGTTTTGTATCCACTCCACAGATTAAAAGAAGGGGAAATCAAACATAATGGCCATGTCATAGAGTGGTGGAGGGTGGAAACAGCATTAGAAAACCACATAGTGGTCGACTGAGAGTTCAGTTGAGAGCAGCATGAGGAGACTTGAGTGGTGAGGTGGCAGCATCATCAGAAGGCTACATAATGGCCCAGTGAAGAGTGGGGAGGTGGGTGTCAAAACCAGTCTCTGATAAAGATGGTGGGTGGTAGAAGGAGCAGCTGGCAGCAGATGTGTGAAATTAGGTGGGTGGCAGCATCAGAATAGTAGCTGAGGCAGGTAGCCAAAAGAATCCAGGGTTCAGGGTCTGCTCCAGGTGCTGTTGATAGTGGGTACCTAAATCACTAGAAGGTGAAGAAAGCTGCTGATCAACAACTCCAGACTAAGGTTGCTGCTGATGGAGCTGGTACTGCTCGTAACCCCCCATCAGCCATGGCAATGGTACATGAGCGCTGATTTACCACCCCGTCACACCTGCTAGATGATGGACCATCACGCAGATAGGCAGTGGACAACTGACTATATAAGATGTCTCTATAGTATTGAGCTTGTCCTCTGTCTTGGCAGGTGAAAAAATGCCCCCATTTGGGACCGGTAACGAGGGTCCAAGAGGGTGGGGAGCCAAAAGTCATCCTTCCTCCGGATGGTGACTATTCAGCTGTCACTAGCCAGGCAAATTAGCATGCAGCAGGCCATCTGCGCTAGTGCCTCCATCTCCACTGTATACTGCCACGGTGTGTCTGGGTCATCTTCCTCGTTTTCCTAATCCTCCGGTTGCTCCTGCGCCTCTCCTGTCACCACTCATTTCACCAGACACTGCTTGTGTTCCAATGTCTTCCTCCTCCAGTTCCGCCCCAACTGGACTCATGTGGCCATGAGATGTAGTCGCCATGTCTCCAGTCCCCTGACCCGACAGATTGTGCAGCATCTGTTCCAGGATAAGAAGTAGTCCTGGCGACTGACAAATAACCTGTCCTCCTCAAAGGGCCTGAGCAAACGGCTGGTGTCACGCATGAGCTGCCACTGGCTGACATCAAAATTACACAGTGGAGTACTCCTGTCCACTTGGATCATCAAAATATCGTTACTGGCCTGTCTCTGATCATCAATTTCCCCCGGTTCATCAATTTACCCCTGTTCATCAATTTACCCCTGTTCATCAATTTCTCCCTGTTAATTTCTCCCTGTTCATCAATTTCTGATTTTCTCTGTTTATAGTTTCTCTGTTTTGTTTAGCTCAAGGACGGGTGTGCTTGGTGGTGTAGAAATGGCAGAAGTGAATGCAAAGTTTCCTGGCCAGTTCTCAGAATAGTGCAGAGTCCATCACTTGAAAAGGGAGGGACTGCAGTACCTCCAACTTGGACAGGAGCATGGTCAGCTTCTGCACTTAGGGATGCTAGACGCATACTGCTGTCTCTTGGCAATTGTCTCTGTGAACGACTGCTGGCACCATGAGTGCCGAGGAAGCGGGAGTATCGGGACGGGGTAGATGATATAAAAGACAGGGAGTTGTTTTCGGCAGGGGGTGGTGAAGCTTTGACTGCCTAAATGGGGGCTGCCACTGGTGCTGCGCGCGGATGGCCCACCACTCGAGACACTTTCTCCCAGGCCCCCGCAGGGGACACTGCATTTGATGATGCAGGGCTGGGGTGCCAATGTTGGGTCACTGATCACGCTTTTTTTCTCCACGATTTACAATAGCCTGTTCGCCTTCCGGGTGTCTTGTCAAAAAATTGCCACCCCCCGCCAATAGGTGATTTTACACCAATTCCCCACTGACTGACTGTTACTGCCGCTGCCCCGTGAGCCCCGTGTTTGTACTTTCTGGGCCTGCAAAGGGGTGGCCCTAAATCGTGGGTTTGGCTCCCAACCCGCATGCTCACCCGCGACTCCCAGCCCCACTACCGACTTGGGGTCCCCAAATGCCTGACACGCATGCGCCACTCCTCCTCCCAATGAAAATGATGCACCCCTTGTTTCCGGGGCCCGGGGAGATTTTATTTGAAGGTTGGCGATTGCCTGGGGCGCCATTCACCCGGGCAAAAAGGGGGCCAAGGAGGCATGGAGTGGGCTGAATTTTTCCCTTTGGTGGGGGACTTTATGCCTTGGTTTTAACTGGGGCCCCCAATACCTTGTCCGCCTTTCTTGTTTCACCCCGCTCCGAGTGCAATCGGGTACATCATTAGGTTTGCCTGTCACCACCGTCCTCCTCAACGGGTGTCGCTTTTACAAAGCCGAACTCCAAACAAACCCCCCCTGCCCCTCTCCTAACACTACTTGCCCGCTTCTGCAAGAAGCAGAGGATGTCTTCCCCACCTCTTTGTTGCCCACTGTCTTCAAATAGTTCGTCCTCGCTGTATAGTGGCACGGAGGCCACAGCACATAGTAGTTATCTGGATTTGGGAAGCGAACGGGACAGAGGTGGGTTGAGGACAGGTGAGAGCCCCTCACCTACTTCCAGGCCATGCCAACTAATGGTTGTGTCTGACAAACCTACCAACTCTTGGCTGGGGTTGTCAGATGACATCTGGGAGAAAGTGGATGGCCTAGTCAACCATTCGAGAAGCGTTGGCTTGGTGGTCAACATAAAGGCTGATAGAGGACAGCGGACGCTGTGGCCTCGTGGGGTGACCCCTGCTGTGACGTCCCCTTACTGTGCTGCGACCTGTGCCGCCTCCAGGAACCTAATATTGTGTTTTTTGATGCTATTGTAGGATCTTAGCCCCCAGCTCGGTTCTTTCCAGCTGGCGCTGACGTTACTTTGTCAGGCTGCATTCCCACTTCAGTTATTTGGTCAGTTTTGCCCCCGTAAGTGCCCAGGGAATTGAAGAGTGAATTGATTCTAAGAGCGGCGGCTGTCATGTGCGTGTCACACTAAAACACAGCATTGTATGAAGGCCAAACCGCGCTCATTATGCATATTTGAGCATGGCACAATGGTCTGCAACACCCTACAGACTCTCTGCAGACAGGAAATAGCTGTTTGTTAACGCGATTCGCCGCAAATGAATTCGGGTCCAAACGAATTGTGTTGGTAAATTCGGCGAACTCGGCGAATCTAATTTTTGAGAAATTCGCTCATCTCTAATGAGGAGCTCTGATTGGTTTCTATGGATAGCAAAGTCTTAGATCCAGACACTTATTAAACATGAGGCCCATAATGGGGTTCGTAGCATTTCTGTTGCATTTTTTTCTCACAAAGTTAAATGAAGGAAAAAATACAATCATGATATTTGTAGTCTATAAAAGTCATTTAAGGATGCAAAAGTATTCAAACCTTTTAAACTGTTCCTTATTTTTAAATGCTACACAGGGCTGTATTTATAGGTCATGCTGCCCTAGGCACTAAACCTGAATACGACCCCATTAACAATTTGCATTTCCACGCCCCTTTCACAATATACCACACCCCTTTACAAAAGCCACACCCACTATAACCATGTAATGGCTCTAGAAGAAAGCTAATTGAAGGGTTAGCTGTCACCCAGCTTTCCTAGACGTTGGATAGCCTATTTAGCATCCAGGAAAGCTGGGAGATACCGCCAAACTGTGCCTGAACATAAACCACTACACTACAACCAATATTTCCATCATACAATGACCAAAGAGTGGTAGGCACCAGTGTACACAGGTTCTGCAGACTGTATATTACCTCCATACAGAGACAATATAGTGGTAGACACCAGTGTACACAGGCTCTGCAGACTGTATATTACCTCCATACAGTGACCATATAGTGGTAGACACCAGTGTACACAGGCTCTGCAGACTGTATATTACCACCATACAGTGACCATATAGTGGTAGACACCAGTGTATACAGGCTCTGCAGACTGTATATTACCTCCATACAGTGACCATATAGTGGTAGACACCAGTGTACACAGTCTCTACAGACTTTATATTACCACCATACAGTGACCATATAGTGGTAGACACCAGTAGTGCAATGCACCCGTAGTACAGCCTGCAAACACAGTAATTCATAGCTCTCACTTAAACCTATGAATACCTGCTGTTTTCCCCACTTGTGTACGTTGCACTCAGAAGAAAAAGTGACGATATTAAAAGGCCTAATGATGTCGCACAACTTCACCGCTAAGATCAGTACAAGCCGGCCAGCACATGCTTTCTAAGTACCCGGCTTATAGCGGTGTTATCAGTACACATCGACTATATGCTGCAAGACGCCAGGAAAAGCAGTAATATAACACAGGATAGGCATGATACCCAACACCAGCAGTAGGATATCACAGATAGGCTTCAGATACCCAACGTCAAGTGAGGATAACACCAGGATAAGGCTTAGATATTTAACGTCGCAGGTAGATAACACAGGATAGGCTTAGATATTCAACGCCAGCATGTAGGATAACACAGAGCATAGGCTTAGATACCCAACTCCACAGGTAAGATAACACAGATAGACTTAGATACTCAACGCCAGCAGGTAGGATAACACAGATAGCTGTAGAGACTAACCCAACGCCAGCATTAGGATAACACAGGATAGGCTTAGATATTCTCAACGCCATCAGTAGGAATATCACAGGAAGGCTTAGATACCCAACGGCAGCAGATAAGACTATCGACACAGGATAGCATTAGAGACCCAACGCCAGCAGGTAAGTGATAACACAGGATCGCTAAGATACTCAAACGCACAGGTAGGATAACACAGGAGTAGGCGTTAGTACACAGCGCAGCAGGTAGGAAAACACAGGATAGCGGCTTAGATACACAGCGCCGCAGTAGGATAACACAGATAGGACCTTAGATACACAGCGCCAGCATGTAGGATAACACAGGATAGCTTAGATACACAGCGCCAGCAGGTAGGTATGAACACAGGATAGGACAGATCATTCACGCCAGCAGGTAGGATAACACAGGAGAGGCTAGATACACAGCGTCCACAGGTAGGGATAACACAGGATAGGCTTATATAACCCAACGCCAGCAGGTAGATATACACAGATAGGCTTAGATACCCAACGCCAGCAGGTAGGAATAACACATGAAAGGCTTAGATACCCAACGCCAGCAGATAAGATAACACAGGATAGGCTTAGATACCCAACGCCAGCAGGTAAGATAATACAGGATAGGCTTAGATACATGTATCTGCTCCCCCCCCCCCAAGCACATGTAATCGCTCCCCCCCCCAACCATGTATTCCAGCTCTCCCCCCCCCCCCTCCAGCACATGTATCAGCTCCCCCCCTCCAGCACATGTATCAGCTCCCCCCCCAGCACATGTTTCAGCTCTCCCCCCCCCCCAAGCACATGTATCAGGCTCTCCCCCTCCCTCCAGCACAAGTTATCAGCTCTCCCTCCCCCCCCTCCAGCACATGTGAATCAGCTCCCCCCGAAGCAACATGTAGCAGCCCCCCCCTCCAGCACAGTATCAGCTCCCCCCCTACAAGCACATGTCAGGCTTCTGCCCCCCCCTCCAGCACATGTATCAGCTCCCCCCCAAGCACATGTATCAGCTTTCCACCCGTCCAGCACATGTATCAGCTCTTCCCCCCCCCCTCCAGCACATGTATCAGCTCTCCCCTCCCCTTCAGCACATGTATCGCTCCCCCCCTCCATCACATGTATCGCTCCTCCCCCCTCCAGCACATGTTTCAGCTCTTCCCCCCCCCCTCCAGCACATGTATCAGCTCTTCCCCCCTCCAGCTCATGTATCAGCTCCCCCCCCCCTCCAGCACATGTATCGCCCCCCCCCCCCACTCCAGCACATGTATCGGCTCCCGTCCCAGCAACATGTTTCGCTGTCCCCCCATGCCAGCCACATGTGTCAGCTCCACCCCCACCCCTGGCTCCCTTCGCCCCTGCCAGCACATGTATCAGCTCTCCGCCTCCCGCCCCCCCCTCGATCCAGCAAAAGTATCAGCCGCCCCCCCCCCTCCAGCGGCAATGTATCAGGCACTTCCTTTTCCTCCCCCCCGCAAGCATACCATTTATCAGCTCTCCCCCCCCCTCCAGCACATGTATTAGCTCTCCCCCCCTCCAGCACATCCATCATACTCCCCCCCCCAAACACATGTCTCCAGCTCTCCGCCTCTCGCCCCCCCTCCGCACATGCATCAGCTCCCCCCTCCCTCCAGCACATGTATCATCTCTCCCCCCCCCCTCCATCTCATGTATCCATCTCTCCCCCCCTCCCAGCCACATGTTTCAGCTTCCCCCCCACGCACCTGCCAGCTCCCCCCTCCCCCCCCCTGAGCACATGCTCAGCTCTACGACTACTCTTACTACTCTCTAACTCACTCTACTTCCTCCCTCTACTTACATCCCACAGCTCTACTCCCCCCCCCCCCTCTCAGCAACATGTATCAGCTCCACCCCCCAAGCACATGTATCTCTCTATGCTCTCCCCCATTCCCTCCAGTCAAATGTATCGTCAGCTCTCCCTCCCCTCCCTCCAGCACATGTATTCGGTAAACGCCCCCCGTGCCCCCCCAATCCAGCACATGTATCGGCTTCCTGTCCTCGCTTCCCCCTCCCCAAAGCACATGTATCTTGCGGCTTTCCCTGTCCCCTCGCCCTCCTCCACGCAAAACATGTAGTCAGCTCCAGCTTCCCCGCCCCCCCCCGCTCCAGCACATGACACTCCCCCCCCTCCCCGAATCGCACACAAAGTAACCAAGCCCGCCACCCACTCCCAGCGCATGTAATGCTAGCTCTTCCCCCCAAGCACATTAATCCATGCACTCCCGCCACCCCCGCTCCTCAGCCAAAGTATCAGCTCTCGCCTCCCCCCCCTCCTCTCAGCATACATGTATCACAGCTCTCCCCCCCTCCAGCACATGCATCAGCTCCCCCCCAAGCACATGTATCAGCTCCCCCCCCCCCCTCCAGCACATGCATCAGCTCCCCCTCCCTCCAGCACATGTATCAGCTCTCCCCCCGCTCCAGCTCATGTATCAGCTCTCCCCCCCTCCAGCACATGTATCAGCTCCCCCCCCCAAGCACATGTATCAGCTCCCCCCTCAAACACATGTATCAGCTCCCCCCCCTCCAGCACATGTATCAGCTCCTCCCACCAAGCACATGTATCAGCTCTTCCCCTCCAGCACATGTATCAGCTCTCCCCCCCCTCCCGCACATGTATCAGCTCTCCCCCCCCCCCTCCAGCACATGTATCAGCTCCCTCCCCCTCCAGCACATGTATCAGCTCCCCCCCCCCCACGCACATCTCTCTCAGCCTCCACCCCCACTCACTGACCTGTGTCCTGAAGTGCAGGGACCAGACAAGTCTTCAGCTCTTCATGCCGTCCTGTGCAGGGGAGGAGAGTGGGCGGGGCATCACTGCTGCTCTGGGCAGAGAGAGAGGGTGGAGCTGCGCTGCTCCGCTCCTTTCTCAGGAGCTGCTGCCACCAATGTATGGGCAGATGCCAGCGCCGCTGATCTCCACCCCCCCCCCCCTGCCCGCCTGGGGGGGGGAAAGGGTTGGAGGGGCGGCTCCGGGTCGAGTAGAAAAAAGAAAAAAGTAAGAAAAAACACAAACACATCAAACCTCCTGCCGGGCCGCCCCTGAAAGGTGCCGCCCTAGGCACCCGCCCACGGGTGCCTAGTGGCAAATACGGCCCTGGTGCTACAGCCACAAACATTAATGTATTTTAACCCCTTAATGACCCTGGACATATGAGTACGTCACAGGGTCGCCAAGGGGCTTTGTAGAAGGACTGTGCCGCCGGGTGTTAGCAGCTAATTGCAGCTAACACCCGGCGGTTACAGCGTGGGGGGACCCTTTAGATACCGTAGCAAAGATGGCTGTGGCATCTAAATCATTGAGGAACGGTGCTGTGCACTGCTTCTCACAGGGACATCAGCGGCAATATCGCTGTGTCCCGATCGGTGAACAGGGCAGCTGGAAGCCTTGTGCAGGCTTCCATCGCTGCCATGTTTTCGATTTCCCCACTTCCGGGGACATTTTTTATTTTATTTTACATCCTCTAAAAATTTGAATAAAATGAATCAAAAAGGTAGCATGTATTTCAAACTGATACCAATAAAAAGTCCATTTCAGCCCACAAAAAATGTCCCTCACTCAAGTCCGTAGATGTTAGTACAAAAAAGTTATTGGTCCTGAAAGGGCCCGCGGCACAAATTTTGGAAAAATAGAAAAATGTTTGGAATTTTTTTTAAAGGTCCCAAAAACATAACAGAAACCATACTGTTTGGTATTGCCGGGCAATAAACCCTGTAAAAATACGTCCACATCTTTTTTCCAGGAGTAAATGCCCTTAAAAAAAAACCGCAACAGGGCAAGTACTTTTTTTTCAATTTTGTCCCCTTGAATTTTTTGCAGTTTCCCTGTAATTCTATAGTACAGTGATAACACATTAGAGAGTAATCTTGCCCTGCTAAAAAAAAGGGCTTCCTATGTTAGTAGGTGGAAACATAAAAAAAAAATATGGTTCTTCCAAATTTTTGCTCCTTCAAAAACTGAAGTGTGTAGAGTGCATATGTATTCCATCCCCTGTACTCTGATACCTCTTTATAAAATTTTATTTCAATTGCCTTTAGAAGTCACCTAGTTAGTAAAAACAGTACATCTTTAGGTAATTTATTCTCAGTATAACTGTTTTGCTAATCCCTTAGAGGTTTGTTAGGGGATTAGATGATGGCGTTACGTTGATATCGTCTCGGGGGGGAAGTCGATATCGGCAATTATAAAGACGTTTTCCGATAGTCGAAAATAGATTATCCCCGATGCCTTTTAAAGTCTAGGGGAGAGGAACAACACCTTCTTCTTTACCCCAAAAGGCGGAAAGAAGCGGGAAATTTAAAATCCACAAAATAAAATGGATACCTGCTACATCTTGGGAAACACTTAGGTTATAAAACCCACAAAAAAAAGTCACGGACCTTTCCTTTCCCCTGTTTGTACCAGCCTGCCCTTAAACCTGCATCACCCCCCAAATTTAAAAAAGTCCAGAAGGCGTTGATTTAAAACCATCATTTTATTTTAAAATGGACATTGAATTCCCCCCTGGAACGCGCATGACCCCCCAAACCTGCAGCCCCCCAGTTTAAAAAAAGTGCCGGGAAAAAAGGAGTCTTTAAACCCCCTTTTAGTTAAATGGACATTGCTATACTTTCCGTACCCAGAATCCCTTTAAACCGTCTGACCCACAGAAAAAAAGTGGGGGAAAAAAGGAGTCTTTGAACCCCATTTTATTTTAATGGACATTGACTATACCTGTCCTGTACCACAATGACTTTTAAAACCTGTCTGCCCCCACGATTAAAAATGCGGAAAAAGGAGTCTTTAACCACCATTTTATTTTAACTGGAATTGACTTTTTCCTGTCCGGGGCCCCCACAGATTTTAAACCTGTCTGACCCCAGTTTAAAAAGTGAAAAAAGGAGTCTTTCAACCACCATTTTATTTTTCATTTAAATTTGACTATACCTGCCTGGGCCACAGATGAGCCCCAAACCCTGCTGACCCCCAGATTAAAAAGTCCCGAAAAAAGAAGTCTTCAACCACCATTTGCACGGGGGACTTTGCTATATTTCCCTGGGCCCAGCTGACCCCCAAACCGCAGCCCCCCAGTTTTAAAAAAGTCCCGGAAAAAAGGTTTTTAAACCACCATTTTGTAAGGGAATTGACTTTTTCTGCCGGGGCCACACATAGACCCAAAAACCTCATGCCCCCGATTAAAAAGTGAAAAAAAAAAAAGGAGTTTTAACCCCACCATTTTAGTTTCACGGGCATTGACTTCCCTGCCCGGGGCCCAGCATGAGCCCCAAACCGCATGACCCAGATTAAAAAGTGCCGGGAAAAAAAATTTTTAAAACCACCATTTTAGTTTCCTGGAATTGATATACCTTCCTGTACCACAGCATGCCCCCAAACCTGATTGACCCACAAACCCAAAATTGGCACTATGCTATTTTGTACATGATGTCATTTAGTTATTTTTGGTAATGACTTTTGTTTACAAAATTTATTTAGGGAAGTTTTATTTATAGTTTTAAATTTATTTCATTTTGTTTTTTTTAAATTGTGATAACATACAACATCCACCTCCCTGCAGTTTTTAAAGGTATTTTTACACGGTAGATTGTTAATTCGTCCCCCACACCTCATAAGTAATAAAAAATGTCCAAATACCCCAAAAAAACATTTCTCAGTTGAGAAGAATTTCCCCTCCTGGTTTCTGAGAGTGATTCACCAATAAATTCAATGGTTACTTTTTCCCCTCAAACCCTTTTCGTGATTAGGGAAGATCCCTGAAGTAAATGATGCGACCCCAAGGATCCAGCCCCAGAATTTTAAGCCTCAAATTGTGAAATTTTGTGTCCAGCCCTGGACCCTTTTTGACACTATTTAACCTCACAGAAAAAGCTTTTTAAAAAATCGTTTTTTTGGGAAAAAATTTAAAGCTCCCCTTAGCCCCCAAGGGTGAGAGCCAGTGCTGCCGTCAGCCATCTGTTAACAGGGGAGGCCCATGCCAGGGCCAAGATTACAGTGGGTGCGGTGAGAGCCCAAAGGTAGCCTTTTCTATTAACACGCAGTTCACGCCAGGGCCGGGTTACAGTGGGTGGGTGAGAGCCCAGGCTGGGTCCGTACTATTAACACGGAAAAATGCCTTAGACGAAAAAGCAACGAAAACAGTCGTGCTAAGCAGAGTGCGGAAAAGGGGAAGTGTGAGGAAAGACCTCCACCCTTTCCTCAGACACAGTCAAACCTGGTAGGCTTGCCCCCCTTAGTGCGGACAAATTGAGCTTCACTTGGAAATGCTGGTATTGACGTCCTTTTCCACCCAGGGGCCCTTTTTTTTTGCCTTTTTTTTTTCTCGTTTTATTTCAACGTGCCGGAGGGGAAAAATGGTCTCTATTTTTGTTCTCTGTCGGCCCCATATTCTGCCCCTAAATAACCTACTTTGGTCAATCCCCTGTACCCCCCTTGTACAATTCAAAGGAATATTTGTCCCGCTATTTTGTACATGCAGTTTTTTAGTTTTTTAAATTTTTTAAAAACAATTTTTAAAACAGGATGGAATCCACACTCTTTGTTTCTCTTTTTTTTTATTGTTTTTAAATGGGTTGTCTAATACGGGATTGCTGCTATGTTAAAGTCTTGCAAAAAAGTAATTTTTTAATAGTGTCCATTAACATGTCCTACCTATCCCGTTTCTGACAGACCCTACCCCTTAGCCACTCTTGACAATTGTGAAGAACAAATGTCGTTAGAAAAAACATTTTTTTTATAAAAAGGACCTGTTTTGTTTTCGCATTCACAGAAAAATCCCCCCAAAAAAATTTAAAGCATGACCCTTAGCCATTGGCAAATTTTTAAGAACAAATTTTTGTTGAAACAACATTTTTTTTAATAGGCCTGTAGTATAGCTGCATGTCACAGAAAAAACCCCCCCAAAAATTTAAAACAGACCCTTTACCACTCTTGACAATTGTGAAACTTTTTTGTTAGAAACACATTTTTTTTCAATAGGACTTTTAGTCTGCTGTTTTACAGCAACTGACCCCAAAAAAATTTTTAAAAAAAGACTTCCAGCCACTGTTAAAAATTGTGAGGGGGAAATGCCCCTTAAAAGCCCCATTTCGTCCAAAGGACCAGATTATGCTGTATCTCACAGCACTGACCCCAAAAAATTATAAAAATGACTTCTCAGCCCCTTTAAAAATTGTGAGGGGAAATGCCCCCTTAAAAGCCATTTTTGTTCCAAAGGGCCAATTATGCGTATCTCACAGCAACATGACCCCAAACCATTGCAATGCAAAAAAATTTAAAGATGGATAAATGAAATACGGTTTTGTTTAGAAACCTTGCGTCTTTTTCGTCTCTTCAAGCAAAACCAGAAAAAGAAAAATGTTGGGAACTGAAATAAAAATTTCAGAAGAAAAAAGTTATTTTAAAAAAAAATTTTCAAGAGGACATTTCTGTTTGAAGAGGAATGTAAGTAGACCGGCAACTAACGGGGACCCCGGCAAATTTTGGGGCCCCAAACATCACAGAATCCCTGCCTATTCTCTTGATGAATGTCAAAACCCATCCCCCATTTCGTGGGGAAAGCCGGATCTTTGTCTGTAATGACTCTCCAGCTGTGGGTGAAGGTCCGCTCAGATATGACGCTGGTGCGGGGAAAGGGCAAACCTCTAGGCGTGGCGAGGAGGGGCCCCTTCATCCATTTGGATACCAAAGTCTATTGGGGGCCCGAACACAAAACAAAAACATCGGGGTTGGGAAAAGCAAAAGTCTGCCCATGTTTAAAGTGGTCTCGTTGTTTATGTGTGCCCTGCATTGCATGGTTGGGAGGGGGTAATAAAGATTGCCAGAGGTCACCCCTTAGGTTCTGCCACCTTGCCTGAAGAACGTGAACAGACTCAAAAGATTTCTCAGTTTATCAATCAGCAAGGTCTCCCTTTCCCGCATTTTTTTTCTCCTTTTTTGGGTGGGTGAAAAAAAGTGCTGATTTTGTTTTGTACTGGGGATAGGAGGGTGGCCCCCGTAACTGTTGTTCTTTTGATGGCCTTAATGCGAGGGTCTTTTGGAAATGGAGATCCAAGCACTCATGGGGGAGATGGAGCTTTTTAAACCCCCGTCCGGGGCAGGGGGATCAAACTGATCTTCCTCCTTCCTCCCCACCCAAATTCGCGCCAACCCCTTTCCAAAGGGAGGGACCGGTAACGTCGGTGTTAGGAATACCCCTCCTCCCCCTTCCTCCCGGGACAGCTTCAAAACAGACCTGATTTCCTAGATGATGCCCCTGAAGCTAGGCGCCGCCTTTTCACTAGCCCTGGGCCCCCGAACCACTGCTAAGAAACTGATAAAATTGTGAAACTGTCGGGCCCCGTGGATTCGACGGGGAGAAAGGCTCCGTGTCCGCTCTGTGGTCCCTCCTCCCTCGCTGGCGGGGGCCGATGTTTCAGAGTTCCAAAGTCGTTCCAGAATAAGATCACCACAATGCTCTCGACAAGGGGTTGTCGCATGCCATTTTGGGGCTTCTTCAAAAATGGCAAAGGGGGTGCAGAGCCTTTCATTCCTCCACTCTCGGTGGCCAACACCCCGAGGTCCCACCGGCTTGTCAGGCCTGTGTACTTCGATGCGTAATGGCTTGCGCTGCGCCACAATCGTGGAGAGGGGGGTGGGAAATTTCCCGCGGTTGCACGTCAACAATGAACGGTTACGGGGGAGGGGGAGCTGAGCTGCAACGGCCCCGGCGGGACAAGGGGGGTACGAACGCGGAAATGCGAACTCAGATCTCGAGCCTTCCCCAAGGCAGTCCGGGCCCCGGTTTGCATTTAGAAATTTCTGGACACGAGGTTCATGACATGTGCCAGGCAAGGGGTGTGCTCCCGCCCACCCACTTTAAGGGGGCAAGCAGATTTCACCCCTTTTCACACCCCCTTGCCCCGGCAAGGTTTTTATCACCCAGCCCGCGCTCGGCTCGTTGCAAGCCTTTCCCCACTCCTGACGTGTGTGGACGGTCTCAAGACAGATTAATTCAACACGGCCCGGTTTTTCTGGGCCCCTGATGCCCCAGAGGACCTTGGGGGAAAGGAACCCTGCACCATCCCCGCAGTTTTGAAGAGCGTGCGCCGAGCCTGGAGCCCCCGTCACCCCAGGACATCCCCCCACTACCCAGTGAGCTGTCCCAGAGATATAGCGGCCTTGGCCGTGCTTTCATCCATGTTTCGGTTGTCAGATGGACTTTTCCGGGACACAGATGCAGACAAAGGCTTGAAAAAATTTTAGATGAACGTGGCTGGCCAAAGGGAGGGTGGCTTTTCTCGCAAAAAAATGCCTGCCGGGGATCTGGTATTTGGGGGAGGCAAGGGGGCCCTGAGTGGCGGAACCCATTGTGTCCACCAACGGGAAAAGGGAAATTTTTTAAAGGGCCCAAAAGCTTTGGCAATGCCAACAGGCTTTTTGGGTTTGGGATGGTTTGGGTTAAAGTGTTTTTGTGCCCAAACTGGGGAAACAGAAGGCTGGTGTAAGGCCCCGTACGGGTGCAGGCGTCAAACGGAGGAAGGAGAAGGGGGGGGGGGTCTCTGGTGGTTGGTGGTACTCGGGTGATGTGGAGGCGAAGCGGAGGTGTTTCCCCGATCATGACTTGAAGAAGGGGGAGCGAGGAAATGTATAAGATAATTTAAAAGTGGGTTTTTCCCTAACAAATCCCCCGGTGACTAAAAAAATTGTGTATTCAAATTTAAGTGCAAAAGGGGCTCATAACAAATGGCCGCTCAAAGTGAAAAAACACCTATCTGAAATGTATACGGATAATAAAAGGTATTTTTTACTAGAAAAGATTTGTATCCTAATATAAGTTCAGGCTGCCCAACATACAAGTAACATTTCACCAGAAGTCTGTTAATAAAAAGCCATTGCAATTCAATGTCTAAACAAAGTCTGGGCTGCACAATATCCACTCTCCTTTAAAGAGCTTGTCTGTGTTCGCCAGCGCCCTCCCCCCGCTTCCCCTTGTGACTTTACAGGGCTAGATGCTCCTTTAAAATTCTCAGCCTAAGTACCTAAAATCTGAAAATCTCTAATCTACCTAAGTTCTAATGTTCACAGCTAAAAGCATAGCTGTCTGTGTGAACAAATAGAACAATTTCGCTGAGCTGTTTTGACAGAGACCGAGCACACGTCCTACTCCTCTGAGATGCTGACACACACTGAGGAAGAACAGGAAGGGCTGTTCTATGTAAAACCAGGTCATGTGATTTTTCCAGCCAATCGCAACCATACACATCCCAGTCATGACGTCGCACACACAGCTCACCCTGCTCTATTCTCTAAGCTGATTTGCTGGCTGCCAAAATGACAAGAAGCGCTGAAAATGGCGCCATATTAATAGATTATGCGCAGATTTTAACCTAAAATATCACGTGATCGAAAAAATCTGATCAACATAAAAACCGTGCCGATTTCAACTTTGTCGATAATAATCGCTCAACAAAAGAAAAAAAAAAAAATCTCTCAACACTACACATTAGTGAACAAAAAGCATCATGAAAACAGAGGAACACTTCAGACACCTCAGGGATAAACTTGTGTAAAAGTATATCGCAGGGTTAGGTCTTTAAAAAATTTCCCAAGCTCTAAACCTTGCATACAGCATTGCTTAATCCACTATCTGTAAATAGTAGGAATATAGCATAACTGCTAACCTCCCAAGACAGGTGGGCCATTTTAAACTGACAGCCGACAATGTTTTTTACAAATTAAGAAGCAATCAAAAATCCCGGGGCCCACCTGGAGGGGGCGGGCAAGATCCATAGCTCACTTTAAAAGGAACCCTGTTTTAATGACAACTAAAAATTTTAAATTACCCCCACAAACCCGGGCCCTTTTTAGGGAAAGTTTGGGCAGGAAAAAAAGCAATGGTTTGAAAAAAAAGCCTTTAAGAATTTCCCATTTGTTTTTTTGCAAAAAGGTATGTGGGGGGACAAAAGAAAGGCATGTGAAAGAAGGTGCTCTGGTCAAATGAGGCCTTTTGGCCTGAATGCCAAACAATATTGGCGACATGTATGAACACAGGCATGTCGAAAAGAATTGTCGAGTCTCGTCTATAATGCGCCTGATGTATGAAAGTGGTTTTTGTGCATTAAAATGGTGTGAAAGTCCCAACGCCTTGCCTATGTTTAGGTGCTTTAAACCGGGCCGTTGGGAAAAAAAAAAATAAAAAATGTGCCAAAATGAAATTAAAGGCTAAAGAAAGGGGGAAATAAAAGAAAAGTCTTTTAGAAAAAGGGGGGGGGGCAAGGGGGGGTCAGTGAATAAAAATATAAATGGGGGGATCCTTTTGGAGGGACCACAGGTTTCCCCAGAAAAAACCTGTGCTGTGTTTAGCCCCGGCGGGTATGAGAATAAAGGGGCGAGACAGCAACAAAAAATTTCCCAAAAAAAATTTGTAGTAAAAATTTTAAATATAAAAATCTGAAAAAACTTAATTTAAAAGGGATTTTTTTATGAAAATTTGTTTTAGTTTCTATTAATTTTAAAAACCCATTTTATGGGAAAATTTTTTTTATTTTTTTGGGGGGTTATTAAATATTTTTTTTTAATTTTAAATGATCATTTTTTTTAATTAAATTTAAATAAAAAAAATTTTATACATTTTTCCCAAAATTTTTTAAAAAAATTATTTTTTAAAATTAATGAAACCAGTGGTAAGTTGGAAATTTTTGGGAAAAATTTTTCCCCCAAACAGCAAATCTAGCCCCCCTTTCCCGACCCTTTAAAGGCCGGGCAGCCCAAACCATTGAATAGGCTTTTCGTCGGAGAAGAAAACGCGCCTAGTTTTGCCAAACCCCACATTAATATTTTTGGTCTAATATTCCCGAATGGGGTTTCGACCCCACCCCATAACGCCCCCAGAACGCCCTTTATGTTAGGTGCATTCAAAATTTTTTGAGTCTTACAAATTTAAAGCGTCAAAACACATACTTGGTGCATTAGACATGGTACCCAGCCCCATTTAACCCCCTTCACGACCTTGGCCGACCCCAATACCCCCCGGGGGTTTGGGGGTTACGCCCCCGGGGACTTAGGGATACGTCCTAGGACCCGGCCGAACTCAAAGGGCCCAAAAGTTCCCCGGCGATCGGCGGGGGTGTCAGCTTATTTAAAACAGCTGACATCCTGTGCGTCCGGCCCCGGGCCCCCCGGATCGCCCCGGGGGGGGGCCCCTTTAACCCCCTTTTAATTATCGCGACGATTCGGGTCGCAAAAATATAAGTAGACGCAGGAGGGGGATCGCTCCCCCTTTCTCTCTGTCGGCGGCAGCAGCGCATCGATCGGGCGATCACGTGCGAGCTTCCCTGCCTCCCTACAGACACCCACGAAGGCAAAGAATGCCTTCCGGTTGTCTATGACGTCAACGACGCCCGGCCCCGTGCCCTGTGGGCATGACCCGCATCGTAGACTGACAGTACCGATAGGAACCAGTCAAAGCTTCAAGCTATGTACTGAATCCTATTGAATGAGAGATCTAAAGATCTCTCATTCAAATCCCCTATGGGAAAAGTAAAAAAATTAACGTGGAAACAGTAAAAAAAAAGTGAAAACAGTAAAACACAAACACAAAAAATAAAATAAAAATACGTACAACGGCCCTTTTGCCCTTTACAAACGCCAATCGCCCCAAAAATGATCAAAAATAAATAAAGTACCCATATTTGTATCGCCACGTGCGTAAACGACCAGCCCTATCAATCCTGTCAGTTTAATTAACCCAGTACTGTGAACCGCTGTAAAAAAAAAAACAAAAAAACAATTCCACAGAATTAAGATTATTGTTCATCCCGCAGCACATAAAATGAATAAAAAGCGATCAAAACTCCTAGAAAACGCCAAGTAGTACCAATAAAACGTCAGTTCATCCGCAAAAAAAAAGTCCTCATAGCAGCACTGTATACGGAAAAAGAAAATGTATAGCTCACATAGATAGCGATGCATAAATATTGTTTAACACACTAAAAACACTTTTCGTTTTTTTTTTAAGTGCTTCAGCTTAAAAAAAAACTATATAAATAGAGTATCGCCATAATCTCAGGACCCAAAGATAAAGCGAACTTATCACTGATACTGCATGGTGAAGTCCTGTTAAAAATAAAAAAAAAAACACTACTAGATTGCAGTATTTTCATCACCCTGGCCTCCAAAAATGGAATTTTAAAAGCGATCAAAAAGCCTGTCCCCCCAAAAATGATACTAATAAAAACGTCAACTCATCTTGCAAAAAAGCAAGTCCCTACACAGCCTCCAAGCACAGAAAAATTAAAAGTTTATGCTCGCGGACTATGGCATGCAAAA
Organism: Phyllomedusa bahiana; assembly: GCA_025379985.1. Taxonomy (NCBI): domain Eukaryota; kingdom Metazoa; phylum Chordata; class Amphibia; order Anura; family Hylidae; genus Phyllomedusa; species Phyllomedusa bahiana. The sequence goes on along the minus strand of JAODAL010045906.1, from coordinate 10,636 downwards.
ACGTATTTTCCTGGTAAATAAAAGTGTTATTATTGTATAAAAAGCAGTAAAACATAAAAAAATTACAAATTGGGTATCGGTGTAACGTATTGACCTGCTGAGTAAAGCTACCATGTCATATATACCGTACAGTTACCGCTATAAAAAATAAAAATAAAAACACTACCAAGATTTGCTGTATTTTGTTTCAAAACATCTCACAAAACCGTAATAAAAAATGAACATAGCACATATGCACTGCATTAATAGGAACCAATAAAAACTCAACTCATCCCGCAAAAACAAACCCTACATCAGCTCGCACACGAGCAAAATAAAAAAGATATGGCTGTCAGAATAGGACAACAAAAAAACGCAAATTTTTTCTAGACTATTTCTACTGTGTAAAAGTAATAAAAACAGAAAAAAACTATAAAAAAAATCTAAATCATTGTAAATTGTACCCTACCCTCATCGTAAAGTTAATCACATCATTTACACTGCCGGCGAATGCTGTTAAAAATGAAACTCAAAAAACAATGACCGAACTGCGTTTTTCTCCCCATTTCATTGCCAATGCTAAAAAAAACTATGGAACACCTGTGCATCCAAAATGCACAGTACACCCCTTGATGAGATCCCTGATGGGTGTTGAAATCCAAAATGGGGCGACTTCTGAAGGTTTTCGCATGTTCTGCTACTTTGAGGGTTTTGCAAATGCGACATGGCCCCTACCAAAATCTCGTTCCAAAGCCTAATACGCTCCCGTCCCATAAAACGCCCCTGCTATGCGCCCAATACAGCAAGTTTACACCCACAATTAGGGTATTGCCGAAACTTGGAAAGAAATTGCTTAATCAAGTTTTAGGTTTTTTTTTTTTCCAGATCCTGTATATATGAAACTTTAAGCTAAAATTGCAAATTATCTGAAAAATGTTTTTTTAATTTTCACAGCCCTTATGCTAAAAAAATTTGTGATCACGTGTGGGGTCTAGATACTCAATGCACCCCTGATATATTCCTTAAGGGTGAGTTTCCAATATGCGGTCTATTTAGGGGTGTTTAAATAAGTTTTTAGCATCTTTAGGGTGTCCCCCAAACCTGAAAAGGCGCTACCACAAACGTAAAGAAAATTTGAGACCCAAGCTATAGTAAGGTGCTCTTACCTATTCTGGGTCTTATGGGTAGCCCAAACCTGCCCGAAGTACCACAAAGGGAATAGTCTCAAAAAACCGCAGGACCAGGGTGAATTGATATTCACTTTGTCATTACCTAGTCACATTTACAGTAATCCTGCATAATGGAAAATATTGAAAAATCTGCTAAAAATAGAAGTGAAATTTTTTAAATTCACCTCCACTTCCCTTTTAATTTCTGTAAAAAATTTTAAAAGGGTTATCAAAACTTCCTAAATGTGTTTAAATTTTTTAAAGGGGGTCTAGTTTTCCGATGGTGTCACTTAGGGGGATCTAACATACGGGCCCCCCAAAAAGCCACGTAAAAACTGGGGTGGTCCCTAAAAAATGTTTTTGCAAATTTTCTTGAAATGGAAAAATTACTACTAAATTTCTACCCCCAAAAGTCGTAAAAAAAAAAAAAAGACATTTAAAAAAGATCCCAACCTATGTGGACATATGGTGATGCTAGTTATAAACTTTTTGTGAGTAATAATTTTCTGTTTGCACGAGAAATTTTGAAATTTCAAAATCGAAAAATTTTTTCCAAAATTTTCATAAAATTTTGATTTTTTCAAAACAAAAAAGGATTGTATGGATAAAAATTTCTTACTAATTTAAAAGCACAATGTTACGGGGAAAAAATCTCTGAATCAATGGCTATAAAATGTCAAAAAGTTATTTCACATAAAGTGACATATGCGATTTCAAAAATGGGGCTTGTCAGGAAGGTCAAAACGGGCGGGGCCTTAAGGGGGTTTTAAGTGCATTTACGCCAAAAAAAGGGTGAAAAAACACTTTCATCATTCCCCCTTTTGTTAAAGGGGCTAATGTGACACCCCAAATACCCCATCCCCCACCATGTGCTGGCAATGGCAGCTCATGCTGGGGGAGGTTTTGCTTCGCGGGGCCGGGGGAAGTGTCAAATTTGATGGAAAAATGGGGGACTAAATAAGTTCATCCTTGGGAAAAAACTTTTTGGGTTAAAAAGTTTGAGACGGGGGCGTAGGTTCTATTCCAGCAGGACGGGACCCATTTTTTGTACAATGGTCAAGTCCAGCCTAAAAAATACTGAAAATTGTGGGCATGACTTGAAATTGTTTCCCCAACTTTCACCAACTAATTGATGACCCAAAGGCTATTATTCAAAAAAGATGGGGCAAAAATTTCCCCGCCTTTAGTGTGCGTGGTAGAGACAACCCCTAGAATTGCAGCTGTCATTGCAGCTAAAAAGTGGGCCTACAAAGTATGAGGGTTTAAATAATATGCACGCCCAATTTTGGGTTTTTTTTTTCAAAAATTTTGGGAAAAGCCATTCATTTTTTTTAAAACTTTTACAATACTTGTTATTTTGTTTTGCCCCCATCACAGAAAATTCAAAAAGTTTAAATTAAAAATTTTGGGCGTAACCTTAAAAATGAGAGTTAAAAGGGTATGAATGACTTTGTAACCAACCATAGGAACTTTTCTTAGAGCTTTTTCTTTAAGCAAAAAAGAAAAAATTAAATTGCAGCAAAACTGCTGTTTAACCTTTTACAGCCGCAGCCAGTTTTGACCTTCCTGACAGAGCCCCGTTGTTTTAATCTGACATGTGTCACTTTATCTGAGAACATTTTTTCAATGGTTTTAACTTTCCATGTGATTCAGAGAGTGTTTTTTGTGACACATTTTACTTTAAGTTAGTAATGAATTAGTATAAACCTTGTTTATATGTGAAAAATATCAAAATATTGTTAAAATTTGGATAAATTTGCCATTTTCAAAGGTTGTACCACACAAAATGGTTTATAATTACAAAATAACCATAAGTCGACTTTATGTTGGTATACTTTTTAAAATATATTTAACATTTTGTAGAAAGTTAGGAAGCTTACAAGTTTGATAGTCATTTTTCAAATTTTCAAGTAAATTACAAACACAGATTTTTTAGGCACTACTTCAGTTCAGAAGCAGAATTGAGGAGCCTGTATGTTAGACACTCCCATAAATTGCCCCATTTAGCAACTATACCTTTCAAGATATTTAAAACAGCACTTAAAAAGTCTGTTATCTCTTTAGGTGTTTCACAGAAATTAGAGAAAAGTGGTTTTAAAATCTCACAATTTCATTTTTGTTGCCGATTTTCAATTTTAATCCTTTTTTATGTTAACAGAGAAACACAACTCAATATTAGTTTCCCTGAATCTTCTGTTTTTAGGCATATACCATATGTGGTCCTAGTATGTTATTTGACTCAATGACAGGCCTCAGAAATGAAGGTGCAGCTAACGGATTTTGAAGCTACCATTTCATTACAACATTGTGTAGGAACCATATTAGATATGCTGATAAAAAGACCCCATTAAGGAAACTAAATCCCTTAATAAAATTCATCGAGGTGTGTAGTGAGTATATTGTTCTACAGGTGTTTTTAGAACTAGGTGATGAAAATGAAAAATATTTTTTTTCCAATAAATTTAACTTTAAGCCCCACATTTTTCATGGTCACAGGGAATGCAGGAGAAAAGGCACCCTAAACCTGTTTCCCCATTACTCCTGAGTGTGGCAAAACCCCATATATGGTCATAAAGTATACTTGGGACATGTGGTGGGTCTCAGAAGGGAAGGAGTGCTATTTGACTTTTGGAGTGCAGCACAAGCTAGAATTGTTGAATTTCCTCGTGTTGCATTAGCAGAGTAACCCAAGTTCTAGAATAGAGTTGGATAATATACCCCTAAATGTATTCATCTAAGGGTAAATTGTGCATTTTAACCCCACAAACTTTTCACAGAAATTGCTAGAATCAGGTACAAAAAGGGAATAAGGTTAAAAGATGGATGAGTGATACAGTTTAAAGCATTATTTTATGCAGAAGCCAGGCTTATCAGGACAGGCTTCACAATGATACAATATCCTTTCTGCACTTTTTTTGCATCCCTCCCTTTTTACTAGTGGACGAGATTTGGTTGCGGAAAGAAGATTATGTGGCAATACTGTAGCAACTTCTTAAGACATCAGCCAGGAAGTTAAAGCTTGAGTGGAAATGGGTCTTCCAAATGGACAATGATCTGAAGCACACTGACAAACTGGTTACAAAGTGGCTTGACTAAGTCAATGTTTTGGAGTGGCCATCACAAAGCCCTGATCTCAATCCTATTGAAAATGTTTGGTCAAAGCTAAAAAGGCAGGTTCGAGCAAGGCGATCTACAAACATGGCTCAGTTACACCAGTTCTGTCAGGAGGAATGGACCAAACTTCCTACCAACTATTGTGAGAAGCTTGTGGAAGAATATCCAAAACGTTTGAAACAAGTCATACAATTTAAGGGCAATGCTACCAAATACTACTGAAGTGTATATAAAGTTTTGACTTTGCAGAAAGTAATAAAAATGCCTTAACAATTCTCTCTCTAATTATTTTTACATTTCGCAAATATAAATAATTGACCTAAAGCTGGTAAGCTCTATTCTGATTTAATATCAGATAGTGAGAAAAACATGCAAATGTGTCTTTTTATATAGTGTATGTAAACTTCTGGTTTCAACTGTATAAAAAAAACTTTGGTTAGCTAAAGGGACGTCACTATCTCTACTGCCTAACCTACATATCTGTTTAACTAAACTCTTGATCACTAAATATGTATTTTTTTTTACTTTTATTTTACTGTAAAAAAAAAAAAAAACTGCAAACGGAGCGCAGTTGCTGGTCAGTGATGTGTGTCACTGACCAGCACTCAGAAGCAGCAGGTTAGTTAATAAATTAACAATGTGCCAACAGTTGAGCGTAAATGCTGATCAGTGATATACATCATTACTCAGCATTCACAGGACAAAAATAAAAAATACAAAAAAATTAACAGATGCTGACCAGTGACCAGGGCAGCAGGATAAAGAAGCTTAGCTATGCTGCTTGTGCCTTTGATCACGTCAATGAACACAGATAGCCTGGCATCCACTTAAAGCCAACAAAGTCAGCCAGGGGAAACCGAGGAGACAGGCTCCCACCAAATTCACGGGACCAATGAATCAAAAGCTATTGACCCTCGCCCAATCATGACAGGCCCGGATGAATGGTAATCTGCACATATTTCCAACGGAATACGTGCAGAGCATAAAATATAATGGCGTATTGTGGGTTGGGAACGACCCCCAACCAATTTTTGGGGGTGCGAACCCCCAAATTTCATAAAAAAATCTTTTGTCTGCACTGTAGTATTGCTTTTGTCCATTGCTTTTGACCTTAAAGTAAATTCCTGTTTTTTTAAAAAATTGTGGAAAATTCACAATGAAAATTTTTTAATTTTTGGGCAGTGTAAACACTTTAGACAGTCAAATAATGCGCCAAATGTTTCACAGTGGGTCATGCTATATGATAAATTTGCCACCTTTATAACACATATTGGTTTTTCTATTTATACCATTTTTGTACCAAATGGGCATATTTTGGTGCACTATAGACCTATAACCTCTTCGAGCGAAGCCACACCCCATTTTTGTAAAGCTTTGTTCCCTTGTTGGTGAATGCAAAAGTGTCTAAAACATATAATAAGTTTGTGTGCTATTAGGTTGACAATAAAATTACCCTTAACCCGAATGTTTGAATGTACTTAAATGACCAGCACATTTTTTTAGTTTTTGCCCCCTTGTATTTCAACAGACGAAAACTTTTTATTTTTTCAATGACACAGTTGTATGGGGCCCCTCGTTTTATTCGGGTCAAGTTTTACTTTTTTTCACATTTTTTTGTTTAAATTTTTTTACCTCATTCACATTTCACACTTAATAACTTTTTAGGTTAATTTTACAGGTTATTACTGTTGTGTGGATATCTAATGTGTAGGGTTTTTTGTGTGTGTAATGTATGCACAATTTTTTTTTTATTATTTTTGTTTATTTTATTTTTTTTCTACACTTTTTAGGATTTTTATGTTTTTTACATCCCATGAAGGGATAACTGTTTTAAATTTTTTTTACGCTTAGTAATATATTAGCATATTCATATATGCTAATACATTATAATCTTTGCCAGTTTGACACAGGCAGCGATCAGGTCAGCACACAGTGTCTTATGCAGACAGCCCTACTCTATGTCCCCAGGGCTGTCTGTGCAGTTGTTCCCCGGGCTCTGTCGTGTCACCGGGTGTCTCTATCACCCGACAGAGCAGGGGAAAACCCTTTGATTATGCTGTGGTCATGAACCGTAGCAATCAAAGGGTTAAGCGCCGAGGAGCTAAATTTTTCTTAGCACTGCTGCGATCCCAAAAAAGTTGGTGGGCGGTCGTTAAGGGGTTAATAAATGTTTGAATTAGTTATTTTTAAATTCAAGCCATTGTCTTCTCTGGGATAAGAATGGTACAAACAAAAATCTGTTTTAACATGCTGTGCGCATAAAAAAATTATCTGCATAAAAAAAGCATATATAAAGAAACAGAAAAGTATACAAAACCAATTTACTGCATTGGCAGTTTTTTTTTATTCCAAAAAAATGTAAGTTATGCAGATCTGAAATAATGTTTTGAGTGTTGCTGTGTTCAAAAATCACATCCATTTTGTTCTATCAGCCCTACTTTATGAGATGTTGATTAAATGATTCTACATTGTTCCCTTTTGATTAAATTGATTATAAATATGTAGTGCGATATAGAATAGAATTGATTCGCTCATGCACATTCAAAGCTTTAGTTTTTTATTCATAATTTTAGTTTTCCCTTTCTTGAGTACAATATTGATTGACCACTAATTTCAGCAGCCTATACTTGGTAAGTGGCAATGCCAGATTTCCCCAAAAAAAAGAGCTGATAGGGGAAAAAGGGGGTCATTTTCAGAATCAGTACACCATACATACTCAAAAACTGTTCCAACTTTCAAGGCACCAAAATGAGTGTTCCTAGTGTAATTGAATGAGACCTTACTTCAAATAACACATCATAAATTCTACTTTAGATACTGTTTGTATCAATAACACTTTTTTAATGAAAAATTTTAGTTAAAAGATTCGGGGATGAGAAACTTTTTTTATAAACCTTTCTTTTTCCATTTGTAGTATTTCACAATTTTAAATTTTTTACATTATATTTTTGTCTAATCCCCCAATTTACTGTTTTAATTCACAACTACAATTTTCCATTTTCCCTCAGAGTTTAATTTTATCATCTTGCTTAACTGCAAAAAGGCTTTAAGTTCTAAAAGAAATGTTAGTCTTGGGGTCATGTTTCCTAGCATGTAATTATCACAAACATTCTCCGAAATATTTTCTAGATTACTTAAAAAGATGTCAGAAAAACACCAGTCTAAGTTGTGCGCTATAAGAGTATATATGTATATATACTAAGCCATAACATTAAAACCAGGGGAAGTGAATAAAATTATGGACCTCATGGATGAAAACTGTCCCGGGGAAACTTTCTTTGTTCTCAGCACCAAACAGAGCCCCCCTTCAAAAAGTGCCGAAAAAAATAAAGGGGGGCTCTGATTTTGGTTCTATGGCAACAAAGGAAGTCTTAGACCTAGGTGTGGTCATAAATGGCACCTAAGGTTCAGGGCGGTTCATATCTGTGTTTGGAACATTGGCGCATTAGTAATGCGCCAAACATATGTATTTGACATACAGTAGTACACCACAGGTCTTGCTGAGACTTGTGATGCAACATACAATATCATTACCATAGTTTCTATTCACTGACTGCTATTCTAACAGTTTTTTTTTTTATTTCTATGCTGTATTGTTTGTAACAAGATAAACTACGCAAACCCAAAAATACAAAATTTTGAAAAGAATTTAGGGGTAGATGTTTGTTTTGGGTTTTTAATTAATTTATATAAAAAATTTAAAATTAATTTTAGATTATTTTAAATTTTAAATAAAATTTTTTAAGGAAAAATTTTATTTTTTTGGGTTTTAAATTTTTTTTAAATAGGGAAATTTTATAAAATTTTTAATTTTATTTATTTTGGGAAATTATCATGAATTATTTTTTAAATTATTTTACGGGTTAAAATTTTAAAGGGAAATAGGGCAAAAAAATCCAAAAAGGGAAAATTTTGTTTCATTACGACAACTCTTTTTTAAGAGCCAAAATTAAATACTCGCTTTTTCGACAAAAAGGGCCCCTTTTTTTCCCTATCAAAATTCATAAATTGTCCAATTTTTACAAAAATTTGGGGTCGCCCCCCCAAGCCCCCCCTTATTTTTTGATTAGGCGGACTAATCACTTCTGAACATTTTTTTTTCAGAACATTAAATCGGCCCCCTTTCCAAAATTTCCCGGTCGCCATTTTCCCCAGCCGGGTTTCGGGGGAACAATTTTTTTTCTTTTTGTCCTTGGGGAAAGGGTTTTTTAACTTCCCCATAGGGGACCTTAAAGGGTTCCTTTAAACTAAAAAAGAAATTTTTTGGAGGACGGAGGGCCCCTTAAAAAAAAAAGTTACGGGGTTTGTGAACCCAAAATCTTCTTTTTGTAGGGGACCCAAAATACTTTTTTTCCCCCCAAAATAAAAATTTACATTTTTTAAAAATCAGACAATTGTTTTTCGGGAATTTTTTTTCTCTTTTTGTTTTCATATTGGGGTCAAACCTTGGGGCCCAATTACAGGTCTCTATTTTTTTATTTGGAAAACTTCAAAATTTGGGTGGTGAAAAAAATACTTTTTTTTTCCCCCCGAATATCTGAAGGTTCCAAAAAAAATTTTGGGGATTCAGGGAGATTTAGGAGTCAAAAAGGGAAAGGGTAAACCCTTATTGTTTGGATCCCAAACGGGAAAGGGCCTCTTTTACCCAAAAATTTGTAGACTCCAATCCCCCAATTTTGGGTCAAAGAAAAGACGACTTTTGCTGCCCCACCATCTGTTCTATCCATTTATCACATAAAAGGTTTGAATTTTTTTCCTGCAAAAATTTAAACTGGGGACTCGGGGTTTCCCTTTTAAACCCCTTTGAAACCCGGCCATTGTAGACCCTGGGCATTAAACCGCAAATTGTATGGGGTTTTTGTGCTTTTAAATTGGGAAAAACCAAAGGAGTACTCTACAGCTTGGGTCCAGCTAGAGACTTCTTGTGGGACTGTTTCTCATGAAGTAGGCACAGTAAAATTTCTAATCAAAAACAACAATTGGTTTTGCACATGGGGAAAAATTTGTTTAAAAAAAAAAAATGCCCCCACTGGGGTTTGGGAGCAATTCATATAGACATTTCAAATTCAAAAAAAAATTTGGGACATTATTGGGCTAAGGGAAAAAAGTCAAAAAGGGGCATAGGAAAAAAATTTGGGAAAAAAACAATTTCTGCAAAAATTAAGGGGGGTACCCTGAAAAAAATTTAGGTTTTTCAGTTCACACTTTTTTTGGCCAAAAAAAAAGCTTAAACCCAACCCCCCAAAACATCAAAAGGGGGCCTCAAAATGCAGGTGGGTCCCCCACGTATTTTACCCCTTTTTGGTCCATTAAACCTGCAACTTTTGGGAGCGAAAATACCTGCTTCAAAAAACTGCAACTGATTTAAAACTGGGGGAATGGGTGGGGTGCAAACAACCCCCAAAAAGGAACTAAACCCCTCCCCCCAAAATTTAACAAAAACAACAATTGGTTTTTCAAAATGGAAAAACTTTGTTTGAAAAAACAAAAGCACACTGGTGTGGGAGCAAATTTATATAGAATTTCAAAATTTAAAAAAAACAGGGGGCAAAATTATGGGCTAAGGAAAACCGTCAAATGGGGGAAAAGGAAAATTTTGGAAAAAAAACCCTTACTGCTAACTAGGGGCATTAAAAGCCCAGGTTTATCCTGGGGAAAAAGACTTTCCTCTTTTGGGGGCTTGTGGGGGGTATATACCAAAAATGCTGTAAAATGCCCAAATTTTAAAAACCAAAACTGTTTGATTTAGTTGCTGAGGTTCAGGCAGTATGGGTGACCACTGAATTTTCTCCTAGCAGTTCTTGCAGGTTTATACTGAGGAGGGGGGAAGAAGTTTTACTATGCCCGACCCTTTGAGGTTTCCCTGTGAAATTTAGGATACTCAGCTCTGATACCCCCCTTTGGGAAAACTAGGAAAAAATTTAAGGGAAAAAAATGGGGACCCTCAATATCAAGGGGAAAAGATAAAGGGGGTTTCCCCACCCGACAACTCCAAAATATTTTATCATGTTGGAAAAAAGTCCGGAAAAAAGGGTTTTTTAGGAAAAAGGGTGGGCCCCTAGCTCGCCATATAAATGTAAACCAAGGTCTAAAAATTTGGTTTCAAGCATGGTTGGGGGTCACCCTTTAAAAGAAAAAACCCCCAGATTGCAAACTCCAAAAAGGGTTTTTTTTGGGAGGGGACATACTACTTTAAAAAAGGTACTGTGAATTTCCCGTCCCCAGTTTCAGGGTTTTCAGTTTTTTATTGCATTGAACCCAAATCCCTAGTTTGGGTACCTATTTATGGAGGAAAACCCTTTGGGAAAAAATTGGGGAAGGATTAGTGGGGCCCCTTATTAAAAACAGCCATGGCATCCAAACATACTTGGTTT
>JAODAL010045905.1:0-31472 GCA_025379985.1 Phyllomedusa bahiana | reverse complement strand
AGTTTTTATGAATATAGTTTGAGACAATACAAAAAATGCATGGAAAAAACATGTTTTTAAATGGGGCCTGCAGCTCTTTTGGGAAAGAATATGCATATACATACATAGGAGAAGAGCTTTATGGGAAGATAATATGACATTGGTCTATTGTACAGTGGAGTTTATATTCCCAATGAATATCATATTAGATATTGAAGGAAGGGGCTTATGGGAATTGACAAAGATGGCAGTGTGCTGTGTAAGTGATCCCTAGTCTGCTTAGTTCATTTAGGTGAGGTACCCAGTTGCAATAATATGAGAGAAGTGAGATGGAAGCCCATCACAGTAGGGCTGAGGTGTTTGTTGGTGCAGTGCATTGGCACAGGCAGTAGGGTTAAGATGGGGCGCAAGCCTGTTATGGAGATGGCGAATTTGATTTTAAGGTTGTTGGTCATGAGAGCATGGTGCAGCTTTAGCAGGACATGTTATGAGTGTGCACGCGCGGAAGGGGGAGGGGGGCTTTATGTGGATTCTCTGATGGCTAATTGGGTGAGCACCTGTATGGGTGTTTACCTAAATGATATAAAAGGAAGTGCGCTCAGACCACATGTGATCGGACCTTAAGCCTTGATAAAGCCAGGTTAGCTGGCGAAACATGTCGGCCCAGGTCAGGCATGACGTTTTAAAATGTGATCTCTCACCTCTGTCTACAAGTGTCACCTGCTGCAGAGGGTTTGTAAACAAGGGGCCTTATTTGTTTGTGTCTATGAGATTAGGGACGACTGCCCAAGTAGTTGGCTTGGGATCCCTTACTGAAGGCTAGTACTTTGCTATAGATATAAGGGCTCTCCTGTTAAATAGGTGGGGTTCCACCAGACTTGTGATAGAAAGGGGAGTTATTCCCTTTTTCAGAAGCAAAAAGGGTTAAATGATGAGGATCGAGATCAGGTTTTTAAATAGTGTGTATAGAGGTTAAGAGTTAGATATAATAAAAGTTACATTTTAGTGTTTAATAGATAGAGAACTGATAGAGTTTAAGTTTGCCTATGGCAAAATAGTAAATATAGTCACAATGGGGGTGTCTCTCCTATTCCTAATGTCGCCTAGGTGTTCACCAATACGTCGGCGAAATTCTCGAATGGTCTTACCAATGTACTCTTTGCCACAGTGACATTTGGCCTGATAGATAATACCAGTGGTCCTACAATTAATAAAATGCTGTATATGAAATTGTTGTCCTGTATTTTGTTTCACAAATGATTTTCCTGTTTCTACATAATTACAACCAACACATCCACTGCATCTGAAGCAGCCAACAGGCCGTCTGTCAAACAAGGTATTTTGCCTTGGAGAAGGTGTGTAATGACTCTTGACCAAAGTGTCGTGCAGACTATGTCCTCTTCTAAATGTAACCAGTGGACGTGATCCTACTTTTTCTTTTATATCTGGATCCATCATCAAAATGTTTCAGTGCTTCGTCAAAATGTCTCTGATTTCCTGAGAAGCCTCATCAAAAGTACCAATTACCCTTGAAAGTTCTCCATTTGGTTCGGATGCCTCGGTCTGGGGATCAATCAATCTGATCTTGCTGTGTTTAGCGCATGACGATATCCCATCATGATCACATCTTCAGGGTAATCTTTTTCCCTGAACCGATTTTTTAAATCCCAAGATTGTTTCTTAAATTTCTGCGTAAAACAATTTCTGCGTAAACACAAGAACCGACCCCAGGTTATACCTCTTTTTAGAGGAACAGGAAGGCTACTGCGCCAATGCAATAGCGAGTTCGAAGATGTAGGTTTACGGAATACTGTTGTCGAAATGCATCCATTTGTATCCTTTCTGATTTTTACATCCAAAAACATCAGACTGTCAAAATGGATATCTGACTTGAATTTTAGTCCCCAGGAGTTACAGTTTAGCCTATCCATGAATGTCTGAAAATCAGGTTTTGACCCATTCCATATGATGAAAATATCATCAATGTAACGGGTCCACATACCCACCTGATCTGTCCAAATTGACATCATATCATTAAAGACCTGTATGTTCTCCCACCAGCCGAGGCAAAAGTTTGCATGGGATGGAGAGCAGCGGCTCCCCATTGCTGTACCCCTCAACCGGATGGAAGAACCTTCCACTGAACAGTAAGTATTCTCTGTTCAGAATGAAATATAGTAGATTTAACATAAATTCATTATGTTGGCCAAACTGTACTCCTCTACTCTGTAGGAAGTGCTTCACAGCTTGAAGACCTTACTCATGGGGTATGCTATTGTATAACACTTCCACATCCACACTAGCTAACCAACTATCAGGTAGCATTTGCACTCCATCTAATTTTCGTAGAAGATCAGTTGTGTCCCTAGTGTAGGAAGAGAGTGATTCTACGAAGAGAGCCAGGATACAGTCCAGATAAATCTCACAGTTTTGAGTCAGATAGTCTATGCCCGACACGATCGGTCTGCCCTTAAGTAGATTTCGCCCCTTATACATTTTGGGCAGACTATAAAAAGTTGGAATTCGTTGAAATTTCGGAAACAAAAACTCACATTCCTGAGTGGAAATCAGTTTTTTTGATTTTGCATCAGAATATGTAATTACTCTGTTCTAAAGTCGTTAGTTGGATCACCTGGTAGGATCTGATAGCAAGATCTTTCATTTAATAGTGTATTACACATTTTTAAACATTTTTGATGATCCAAGAGTACAATGTTTCTGCTTTTATCAGAGGCTTTTATTATAACATTCTGATTGCGTTTTAGTTTCAGAATGGCCTTTTGTTCATCTCGGGTGCAATTCATAGGAAATTTCTTGTTCAGCATTTCCAAATCCCTTGTTACCTGGGAAATAAAAATGTCCACGCAGGAAATATCTCCCTGCAGTGGCATTTTTGTGCATTTTGGTTTAAATTCCATAAATGGCCCTTTACCTGTATTTACTTCGTCATCTGAGATGCCATAAAGGAGTCTTACATCCTCCAATATATCTTCACTTATACCTAACTCAATGCATTGGTATTTGTGCCATTTAATTTTTTGTCCAAAGAGGTTAATGTCCTTGACCCACTTGAATAGGTTAAATTTTGTATTTGGGACAAACAACAGTCCCAATTTAAGGATATTAATTTCGCTTTCAGATAGCAAATGAGAAGATAAATATGGCGGTTTCTAATAGACTTTATAGCGACTAGAAATTTACACCTTTAAATGTTTAAATTACATTTGAATCTACTTTTTAATTATTTCTAAATAAAGGTTACATTTTATTTAGCTTGCCTTCCAATTGTTTGACTTATCTAAGTTTGTTATCACAAAACAATTGCTAATAAAATAGCCAGAGGTATAAGAAAACCAAGTGAACTCCTAAAATAGAAACCAAAACAAGAAAACTACTTAACCCCTTACCACCGCAGTCAGTCTTGACACATTGTGCTTTAAGTTGGTAATAAATTTAGGTCCAAACAATCCTTGTTTATTTGTGAAAAATACTAAAAAATTATGCAAAATATGAAAAATTTGCCATTTTCAAACTTCAAAAATGTCTGGGTTTAAGACGGATAGTTATTCCACACAAAATAGTTTATAACTAGCATCTACCATAAGTCTACTGTAGGTTGGCATAATTTTTAATTTTTTTTTTTAATTTTTTTTTTACAACATTAGGGATTTAGAAATTAAGTGAAATTTTTTTCCATTTTTAAAAAAAAATTTTGAAATTAAAATTTTTTTTTAGGGATCAGCCCAGTTTGCAGGGCTTTAAAGGGCCCTGCATGTTAGATCCCCCAATAAATGACTTCACCTGGGAAAACCCTACATCACTTAAAATATTTAAAAAAGTGTTTAGGAAGTTTGTTAACCCTTTAGGTTTTTACAAAAATTAAGGTAAAAGTGGAGGGGGGGAAAACTTAAAAAATTTTACTTTTTTTTTTCGATTTTAATTTCTTTATCTTTTCACAGGGAGCACAGAGATGTGCCGGGAAAAATGCAACAAAAATATTTAGAAAAGGGGCGAACGATTCTAACAAGTGGAATTCGTTTAAAATTTTCGGGGGAAAACTTCGGTTTTTAACAAAATCGAACTTTGGGGTGATTCGCGGGAACGAAGTGTGTTTTTCTGTGATCAAATGGCTGCGAGCCCAGGGCGTTACAGGGGGAAAACCCACTCGGGGAGGAAGAAGGGCTTTAGCCTGCATGACATGTGCAGGGGGATGAAGCCAATCAGGGGCCCGGGCGGGATTCTGTACGTCCCCGCACTTTTATAAGCCCGAGCGCCCCGTGGGAGCCCCACACTCCTCTAATTGAAAGGGACAGGGAAGGGTGCTGTTTGCGGGTGATAGCGTTTTTCTGAAGAACGGGTTTTTTTCCCCAGCGATTTTTGTGGGGGGTCTCAGTTTGTTCAGGGGACTGTTCTTTTTGAATGTTCTATTTCTGATTTTTTGGGGTTTTGGGAACTGAAACCCGTGTGCGCCCACTGAGCTGCATTTACATTCAATACCCAAGTGGGATCAAAGCCAGTTCCTGTTTTTCTTTTAAATAAAAACAGCGTTTTTAAAATAAAAAATCCCAAATTAAATTTTTGGTGCTCAATTCTTTTGCGAAATTTTCATCCGGGGTTTTAATTTAAGGGCGTTTGTTTTGCGGGTGTCCGGGCCCAAAAAAAAAAACCGTCTTTTTCAACCCCAAAAATATTTATTTTTTTTTTGGTGGGGCCAAATTCAAAGAAAAGGTTTTAATTACAATTTTATCTCTTTTTTGTGGTGGCGTGGGAAAATACCCCCATTTTTTAACACGCTAAAAGCTACTGGGTTTGGGGGGGCCCAATTTATTGCGCAATTTACTTCCGGGGGTTAATTAAGCGTTGTTTTGGGGTGTGCTGACAAAAATAAACCGTTTTTTTTTCAACCCCCAAAATATATATTTTTTTTTTGGGTAGCAAAATTTCACAAGAAATTTTAAATTTTAAATTTTTATCCTTGTTGTGTGGCGTAAAAAATACACCATTTGTAACACGTTTACAAAATTTTCTTTTTTTGTGGTGGCTCTTTTCTATTGCGCAATTTACACCCGGGGGGTTAAATTAAAGGTTTGGGTTTTGCGGTTTTGCTGCCCAAAAATAAACCGTCTTTTTCAACCCCAAAAATTTTATATATTTTTTTTGGTGGGCCTAATTCCAAGAAAAAGGTTTAAATTTAAACAATTTTATCTCTTGTTGGGGCGTAAAAAATTTACCCCATTGAAAACACGTAAAAAAGCTACTGGGTTGGGGTGGTAAATTTTATTGGCCAATTTTCATCCAGGGGTTAATTTTTTAAGCGTTTTTTTTGCTGCGTGCTGCCCAAAAATAAACCTTTCTTTTTCAACGCCAATTTTATTTTTTTTTTTGGTAGCCAATTCACAAGAAAAGGTTTAAAATTACAAATTTTATCTCTTGTTGTGTGGCGTAAAAAATTAGCCATTGAAACCACGCTCCCAAAAGCTACTATTTTGTTTTGGGCCCTCAATTCTATTGCGAATTTTAAAATCCGGGGGTTTTAATTTAAAGCGTTGTTTTGCGGGTTTTTGACAAAAAAAAACGTTTTTTTTCCCAACGCCAAATTATTTTTTTTTTTTGGGTGGGCCTAATTCAAAAAGAAAATTTTTAAAATTACAATTTTATTCTTTTGTGTGGCGTAGAAAATACCCATTTTTAAACACGCTCAAAGCTATGGGTTTGTGGGGGGCTCAAATTTTTATTGCGCAATTTACATCCGGGGTTAATTAAGCTTTATTTTGTGGTGTGCGACAAAAATAACCGTCTTTTTCAACCCCAAAATTATATTATTTTTTTTGGTACCCTAATTCACAACCAAAGGGTTTAATTTTAAAATTTTTAATCTCTTGTTGTGGGGTAGAAAAAAAAGCCATTGTAAAAAGTTTAAAAAATTCTATTTTTGGGGGGTGGTAAAATTCTATTCCCGAAATTTTAAATTCCGGGGGTTTAAAATTAAAGGTTGTTTTGCGGGCTGTGCTGACAAAAAAAAAACCGTCTTTTTCAACCCGAAATATTTTACTTTTTTCTTTTAGCAAAATTCCAAAAGCGAAGGTTAATTAACCCTGTTTGTGTTTTTTAACTTTTTGTAAAACAAAACAGTGCTTGAAACGACACATAAAAGTAAATTTTTCCTGGCCATTTGTGGGGGCGAAATTTATACCCAAGGGTTTACCCAAGTTTGTTACTGGGTTCTTTTGGATTTCAAAAACAGGGTGTTTTTTTATCATATACAGATAGCTTCATAAAAACCATTTGCCCTGAACTTTTTAAAACCAAACAGTTTTTTTGCCCGGGACAGAGAGGTGGGGGGCTCTCCCAACTGGGGAGGGGGAAGGGTTTAAAAAACATTTCTGAAACGGGCCCGGGGTCGCAGCCAGCAAGGGGGTCCCCGCGGGGGGTCACTGGTTGGGGCCACAATTTTCCCGTGTCTTTAAGCGGCCGTGTTTGTTGTTAGAACCCCAAGGGGTTCTTGTTTGGGTTTGGGGATAGGTCACCCTTTTCCCTTCCAGATGACATCTGAAAAAACCCCACCCCAAAAGGTCGGGGGGGAACCCAGAACAAAAATTAGTTGGCATGGCCCGGGGAGGGGGTCAGGGGGCCCCTAACCTTCCTCAGCCCGCCATTCCCCCACCATTTCCCCTTTCAGCCGGGGTTTCTACTTGGGGTTTTGGGGCTCAGGAAACTTTTTATAGCGGGTTTGAAAATTTGAGGAGGGCATTTAGCAGTTTTTTTGGGCACGAAGAAATGGGGCCAATATCCCCAGCTTTTGAAGTAGGCGGGCAAAAGTATAGAGGGGTGGAGGTGGCAGGGGAAAGGTATGGGGGTGAGGGGGTCACCCTTTCGGCTTACCAAGCCCGGGTTTGATGAGGCCCATTTGTGACGATGAAACAAATAGTTGATGATGTAGCCAAACCGACTTGGGGGGCCGGGGGTGAAAAAAAAGGGGGCTTAAATTCATCTTTCGGGGAAAAGAGGGCTTTGTTCCCCGTCGGGCACGGCGCACCCAAAAAAAGTGGGTTGGGCCGTGGGGGCCCGCAGGGGTAGCAGCATTTGTGAGGGTCGGGACCCAAAGGGGGGGCCCAAGGGGGTTTAGAAAACCCGCTTGCAGGTCCAAGACATTTTGGGGCCCCACGGGGGCCTAAAGCGGGCGCGGCGGCAAGTGGGGTCATTTCCAGTGCGGAGGTTGGGGGTAAAAACCCGTACTCGGGGGTTTGTGGCAGTTCTTTGCAAAGAAAACAGGAGGACCCGGGAATATGGGTATATTTTAGAATCTGTGGGCAAAAAGTAAAGGGGTGGCCAGGGAGCTAACTTTGGGCAAAACCCGGCCCTGCGTAAACCCAAAATGCAGCGTCCCCAATGGGGGCCCTGGGAAAAACTTTTGGCTCGGGATGTGGTGGTCCACCCCTGGGGTGCACCCAGCACCCAGGGGCCCAGGGGCCCACGCATGCCTTTTTCATCCAGTAAAGGTTTCCACCCCCCTCGCGGGAAGGAACTGTTTCTTTTTGGGAAATCTCCCCCGGCCCAGATGCCCCGGGCTCCTCGCTATCAGGGGCCCCCGGGCAGTCGTTCAGAGAGGGGATTGAAAAGGGGGAAAACAGTATGCGCCCAAACCATCCTAAGGTGCAGCAGCTGACCGTGTCCTGCCCAAAGGGTTTTTGGGTTCTGCATTTCCCTCCTTTCCAAATGGTGGATTTTGCACCATCGAGAACAAATGGCTTTTTGCCGACCCGAGATGGAGGGCCCAAACCCGTAATTTTTTTTCCCAAAAAGGCGGAGTCCAGCACCTTTTAAATTTTGGGTAGAACAGAAAGGGGGGCCCAGTCCTTGGCTTTTCGGTTTTTTTCCCAAAAGGTACCCGGCAGCGCGGACTTTGGGGAGGGGTAATTTCGGTCAGGGCCAGTACATGTCCTTTTTGGCCACTGGGTGAATGTGTTTCCCTGCCCAGGCCCCAAAAAACCCAACTTGGACAGGAGACGCCGCTTTTCCTCCACGTTGCCCAAACGCTGCTCCGGGCCCCAAATTTTCCCCCTCCCCCTCCTCCCCCCACCCACCATCTCAGCCTCCAAAATTTACTGCCCCATCTACCACATGTGTAGGGCAACCCGGGGGTAAAGCAGTTCTACACCTAGCTTGCCTCGGCGAACGAAGTCACACGGGGGAAGGGGAAATGTCCGCGTCATGCAGCAAAAAATTTCCAATGTGTGGTTTCTCCCGCCCCAACTGAAAAAGGGGAACCAGGGTTTGACCGGAAAATTGGGGGGGAAACATGGTGTCCGCGCGGCCACCGAGGGGGGGATGGCCCCATGCGCCCTGCATGGCGCACTGTTCAATTGGTTGTAAAAAAGGGTTTCCCTGAAGTTTTCCCCGTTCTTAAAACCCATTCTAAAAAAGGGGGCCGGGAAATTTGTGCTTTGCACTTTATCCATTTTTTACAAAGCCAGGAACACCCCTCCCCCGAGTTTGAAGGGGCCCAAAAACGGCCTCCCCCAAAAAACCTCTGATTGCAAATTTTTCCACCCGCTGGAATTCCGCCTCCCACATGTTGGCCCGGGACTTTTAAAAACAGAAAAAGGCCTTTAACCGTTTTTTTGGATGACCCAGGCAGACGAAGTACTCCCCTGGGTAACTTTGATGTCAGCCAGGGGCCCGTCTGGTAAACACCTGCCGTTTGTTGAGGCCATCGAGGGGGCCAGGGTTTTTTGGGTCACAGTCGCAGGACTACGGGATGAAAAAATTTCATTCCATGTTTCCCCATGTCCTGGAACGATGCTGAAAAATTTGTCCTGGGCGGGGGAATGGAGATGTGGGGGATACATCTCGTGGCCACATGAGTCGGTGGGGGGCTGAAATGGGGGAGGAGGAGGAGGAGGACATTGGAGAAAGAAGCATTTTTCGGGGTGAAAAAGAGGGGAATTTTTTTTTTCCCCGGTTTCAAGAAAGGGAAAAGGGGGAGCCCGGAAAACAGCTGGAGGAGGGGGGATGGAGATGAGGGAAGAAAGAGGGAGATGACCCCCAAACACCGTTGGGAAATATACGTGGAAATGGAGGGGAGGGGGCCCCCCGGAGGGGCACTTTGTGCAGATGGCCCCCAGCATGCTTTTTTTGCCTGGCCTTTGTGACAGCCGGGAAAAGTCAGCATCCGGGAGAGGGATGACTTTTGGCTCTTTCCCCCCATGGGGCCCTCCGTACCCGGGCCAAAAAGGGGGGCCTTTTTTCCCCGCTATTGAGGGGAAAAACAAACTTTAAATAATATAGGGAAATCCCCCGTTAATCAAATTGGGGCCCCTGCCTATGTGCCGGGATGTCCCTCCTTCAGGGTTTTGCCCGGGGGGTTCCCCAGCGCTCACGTACTACTGCCGCGGTGGGGGGAAGGGGGGGGGGGGTAGGAGCCCGTTTCCGCTCCATCGGGGAGAACCTTAAATCCCGGAGGGCACTTAAAGGCAGCTTCCTTTTTACCCCCCTAGTGAGGAGGGCAGTAAACCCGCAGCAGCAGCAAGGAAAAGGGGGCTGGAGCATTTCCCCGAACCAAAAAGGTTGTGGCCTTTTGGCAGACTCTGCCCCCCCAGTTAGAAAATCCCCCTGGACTACTGGGCAGCCCAAAAATGGGGTGTGTGGCCCCAATTGCCGAGGGTTTTTGTGGAGAAAGTGTCTGCCCGGGCCCGTAGTGTGGGATCCCGAGCGGGGATTTTTCGTGGGCGGGGGCCATCGTTACCCCAAAGGAAAAACCCGCTTTGTCCACGGGAAATGGGTTTAACGACTGACCTTTTTTCAAAATGAAAACAGGGTGGACGGCCCGGATTTTTTTTTCCAACCCCACCAATGCCTTAGGCGCAGTCTGGGTTTTAAAAATACCCGCCTCAAACCATATTTTGAGCCGCCACCCCTGATGCCCCACATCTGTTTAAGTTTTTCCCTCTGCCCACCACCGTCTTTACCAGGACTGGTTTGCCACCCACCCCAACACTCTGTCATTGTGCCACTCTATGTGCTCATGCTTGCTGTGCTGTTGCTGTTGCCGTGACATCCCCACTGTGTATTGTCCACTCTGCGGCTTTGGGGACTTTTTTGGCCCCCCTCCCAAAAATGTCATTGTGCCCTCTCTGACCTCATGGGTGTTGTCCTTAAACACCTCCATCTTGTCAATTTTTGCCATTTCCTTTACCTCATGCTGCTGCCGCCGTGACCCCCCGCCCCTCAGTCATTGTGCCCCCCCTGTGCCTTTAATACTTTTTTTGCAAACCCGCAAGGAATTTTCATTTTTGCCCCTCTCTGACCTCATGCTGCTGTGTGACTCCTGTCGTGCCCTTCCCCACACTTTTTTTCATTGTGCCACTGTCTGACCTCATGTGCTGCCGTGGTGCCCGCCGTTTCCCTCCACACTGTGGCCCCCACTGCCGTTTTTGCCACCTCCAGAATTTGTCATTGTGCCACTGGTTTTGACCTTAAAGCTGCTGATGTGGCTGCTTTCCGTGCCCCCCACACTGTGTCATTGTGCCACTGTCTGACCTTTTTTGCTGCTGCTGTTGCTCCCGCCGTGCCCCCACATGTGTCATTGTACCACCCTTTGGCCCACTCCTTTTTTTCCAGCTCCCCGAATTTGTCCCTTGTGCCCCTGCCTGACCTCTGCTGCTGCCCCGTGACCTCCAAAACCCGTGTCATTGGCCACTCTGCACCCGGTTTTCTGTTTTTTCAAATTCCCGTTTTTCATTGTTTCCACCCGTCTGAAATATGCTGCTGTGGGTGCCGCCGTCAACCCCCCAAACTTGTCACTAAAGGGTTTCCACCTGAGCTCTCAGTTTGTTTTTTTCCCGCTTTTGCTGCCAAAGACTTTATTTAGGCTACGTTCCTGCTTCAGTTTTTTTTGGGCAGTTTTTTCCCCATAATGCCCCCCGGGCATTTTTTTAGTTAAGGATTCTAAGGGGGCGGCGGGGAGTCAGTGCGGTCATTCTAAAAAACAAAATTGTATGAAGCCAAACCCAAACTCCCTCTGCATAAAATTAAACATGGCACAAGTTTTTTTCAGCCCCCCTTTCAGGCTCTGGGCCCGCCTGGAAAAAATGCTGTTTTTTAACGTGATTGTGCCCAAGTAATTTTGGACCGAAACGGAATTTTTTTCGGAAAATTCGGCGAAAATGGGCCCCCAAAAACCCAATTTTTGAGGGAAAAACGCCCATCTCTAATAATATTTTAAATTTCCCCTAATTCTGCCATTTTTTAGATATCCCAATGTGGGGCCCGTGCGCTATTTGGAGAAACCCCAAGCCTCAGAGTAGGAAGGAACCTTCCAGACTTTGGGGGGCTCATTTTTATTTGGTTTCTATCTCAGGTTTGCTTGGGCATCCTAAGTGCCCAAAACGTAATAAAAAACCGGGAAAATGACCCAATAAATTGGGGAAAATACACCCCCTTAAAAAATATTTTCCGGGGGGGTGTGGGTATATTGAACCCCCAGGTGTTTCACTAAGCACCACAAATTTTGGGTTTTGCAATTTCTTTTAAGGGTTTGGGGAGTACCCTTTTTTATATTGGTGGGAATGCTGCTTGGGGCATGGCCCGGGCGTACAAGGGGCTGAGCGGGAAATTTTGGGTTTTGGAACCCCGATTTTGGGGGGGTAATTTTCATTTGTCTAATTTGCAAAATACCCAAAAAAATACCAGAACGGGGGGAAAAACCCTTCCCCTTTTCACCCCATTTTGGATTCAAAAACCCTCATGGATTTATTAAAGGGGGTATTGGGCATTTTTGGGCGCAAAAGGGTTCCAAAAGGTTTTTTTTTTCCCTGAAAAAAGAGGGGGAAAAAAAGCATTTTCCCCCAAATTTTTTTATGAGCTTCTATTTTCCAAACGTTTTGCCCCTGCAGGAAAAGTGACATAAAAACTTTTTCGATGCGGTCGGTACAATTACAATTACTTTCTTTTTATATTAATTTTTTTTGTTTTTTACTTGTACACAATAGAAAAGCGTTTATTAAAAAAAAAGCGTTTTTTTGTTGTCATAGTCTGTTTGCCATAACTTTTTCTGTATATGGAGTGATTTTGGGCTTTTTTTTTTGAGAGGTGAGTTTAAGTTTTTAAATTTCTACCATTATTTAGGTGATTTTGATGCTTTTTATCATTGTATTTTAAAGGTTTTTTTGAGGCGTTTTGAACACGACACAATTTCCCCCTTATTTTTTTTTATTTTTTTAAAAGTGGTTTACGGTGGGGGTGTAAAATGACAAAGTTTGTTTTACTCAGAAAATCGTACAATTTACAGAGATTCTTAATTTGATTTTTTTTTGGTTTTTTTGTTTTAAATGCTTTTACACAATAAAAAAAAACCCTTTTTTCAAAAAAGGAAAAAAAAGGGTTTTTTTTCTATCCCATTTGTCTGGAGCCAAAAATTTTTTTTTTTTCTGTGTTTCGGAGTTTTTAGGGGCTTGTTCTTTGTGTGATGAGTTGACATTTTTATTGGTATCATTTTTGGGGGAACAATGATTTTTGATTTTATTTTTAACAGGGCTCACTGTGCAGTACACGTGACAAGTTAGTTTTACTCCCTCGAAACGATTACTGTGATACCCAATTTATATAGCTTTTTTATGATGAAGCATTTTTTTTTTAAAAGTGCTTTTATTTTGTAAAACAATATTTATGCATCACTATCTTCTGATAGCCATAGCTTTTTTATTTTTCTGTATACATAGCTGTGTAAGGGCTTTTCTTTCTTTTGCAGGATGAACTGACAATTTAATTGGCACCACTTTGGCGTTTATATGAGTTTTTGATCACTTTTTATTCCATTGTATGTGCTGCAGGATGAACAAAAATCACAATTTATTTTTCGTCTGGATTTGTATCAGTGATCCCCAGATCATTGATACAATAGAGATCAGTACAGGGCAGAACTTCTCTATACAGGTCTCCATGGCAAATGTCAGTCACCATGCCTGGTAATGCCCTTAATGCACTATGGGGCATTGCTATGTCACAGACAGCCCGGATGCTTTAGTAAACAATCCCGGCTGTCAGGGGGCTGTCAGGTACAGAGTGCCACTGCTGCACCAATTACAGGCAGAATGAGCTCACTCCTTCTGTCTGTGCATTAGCTGTGGCGATCATCATAGATCGTGACAACTAAGGGTTAATCATCCATGACCGGAGCTCAGTCTGGCCGTGGGCAATGTAACAAGAGGCTAGCCGTAATATAATCCTGGTTCCATGTTGTGATCATGCAGAGCTCGCTTGTGAGCCCGCACGTTGTGTAGGACGTACCAGTATGTTCATTTGTGGTAATGCACTTCCTGCTGGGATGTACCAGTACATCCTATGTTGAGGAAGGGTTAATATATCTGATAATCATATGCAATCCTCATCTTGAGAGCTGTACAAAAACTGCAACCAATTATATAGAAAGATCATGGTTAGAAATCCAGATTTCCTGAACTCATCCTTTTGTGGTATAGACAGCACTGTACTCTGAAAACCTTATTGTCAGATGCTCACTGTAACATCCACTTAAACATTTCCTTACAAACATAAATAATGAATGATCACATACAAAACAGGATATACAGTAATGAGAAAAATAGAAGAGACACCCTCTTTGAATTCTATGCTTCAACTTATCAATACATAATTAAAAAAATGGTACTTACATGGTCTTAAAATTTGTTGTAGAGCTACTTTTAGCAGCAATAATTTAAAATTAATATTTTCTGTATAACTTTATCAGTCTGTACTTTTCTTCTGGATGTACTTTGGCCCATTCTTCTAGGCAATGTTGGTTTGGTTCATTGAGGATTGTGGGTATTTGTCTATGCACAGCTCTAAGGTTCTTCCACAGCATTCCAGTTGGATGCTGGCCTGCACTTTGAAAGTACCATTATAACATCTTTTTTTTTTTTTTTTAAACGATTATGTTAAAAATTTGCTGGTGTGTAAATCATTGTCTTTTTGAATGACTCAGTTTCTGCTAAGATGTAGCTGTTAAATAGATGCCCTCACATTTAACTATTTTAGTATATAATAGTTAAGTTTAATAGTTTAGTATACAGAGGTGTTTATGTTTGATTAATGACTATAAGGTGTCCATGAACCGTACAAGCCAAAGTCACCACCCCTCCACCAACATATTTGAAAGTAGGTATTAGGTGTTTGTGCTGATATGCTGTGTTTGGTTTTGATGGTGCTGTGATTTATGACCAAACATGTCTATTTTGGTCTCATCTGGCCAAAGGCCAACTGTTCCAGAAGTTCTGTTTAAATTCAACTTTCTAAATTTAAGCCTTACTTAATGTTCCGTTATAGAGAAGAGGCTTTCTCCTGGAAACCCATCCAAACAAACAAACCATAATTGCTCTGTTTGTTTTTCTAATTAACATTTAACATGCTAAGTCTGATTTGTAGCTCTTGGGTTTTTCACAGTTTCTCAGAGTCTGTCCTTGGGGGCAGTTTGCTGGGACATGCAGGAAGAAATAAAACCATCATCTTTCTACACCCTATTGCATTGTCGATACAATGAAGCACCCAAGTGGGACTTAATGTTTAAAAGTGTAAAAAAAAAAATTAAAAGAATTAAGGGCCACATGTATGAAACCTGTCTAGGTCTAAAATTCTCTTTGCTGCCCATAGCAACCAATCAGATCTTCCTTTTCATTTATCCAGAGCACTATATGAAATGAGAAGGGTACTCTGATTGGCTGTTATGGGAAACAAAAAAAGTTTTAGACCTAGACAATTTTCATACATGTGGCCCTAAAAGTTCAAATCACGCCCCTTTGCCATTTTACAAATAAATAAAAAAGTTACACATAATTGGTATAGCTACATCCAAAAAAGTCTGATCTATTAAAATATAACATGATTTATCCACTACACTGAACACTATAGTTGAAAAAAAATTCCAAACATCAAAATTGTCTTTTGTTGGTCATTTCAGGTCCCCTAAAAATTGGAATAAAGGTGATGATAAAAGTCGCAACTATCCCAAAATGGTATCAATAAAAATTACACCTCAGCCCGCAAAATAGCACCCTCACTTAGGTGTATACGTGCAAGTGCAAAAAAGTTATAGGTCTCAGAAAATGGTGCCGTGACACAAATTAAAAAAATAAAAAAGTTTTTTTTTATGGTACTATAGCATAACGCAAACCTTACATATTTGGTGCTGTCAGAATCATTTCAACCTGCAGAATACAGAAAACTCCTTATTTATACCGGATACTTAACGGCGTAAATAAAACCACGCAAACTTGGCGCAAGTACATATTTTTCACTTACAATTTTTTCGCGTTTTCCAATTATATTCTATGGTATGGTGAATGAAACCATTTGAAAGTATATCTTGTCCGGCAACATAAAAGCTGTCATATGTCTATGTAGATGGAAAAATAAAAAAGTTATAGCTCTTGGAAGGCGAAGAGTAAAAACGAATGTGTCTGCTCCCCAAAAAAACACTTGGTACTTAAGTCATTAAATATATTACATTTTTATGTTTCATATGTGTTTCAATAATTTTGGTATTTTTAAAATTGTACATGTCACTATTTATTTAGAAAAAAGATCCTGAAATCTTGCCACTTTGGCCTCTGAGCCACATAATAAACTGATACTTCCTGTTCTGTAGAAATCACTTTTCAGCAGTCTCCTCATTATCATCACATGTATGACTACAGTGAAAGTGAACAACATATAGATTCGCCAAATGAGCTTTCAGCAGAAAGCTCCTTCTCCCAACTCCCCCATACACATGCATGTTTAGCTTCGTCAAGTGTGCACGTTTTGAAGAAGGAGAGTAAAAATAACAGTTTTCAGATACCTCTTACAGCTTCTTACCTTTACAGAAAATAAAAGGATTGGATGTTAAGTCCTTCTAGAAAACTACAACCGCCGATGGGTATAATACAACATGTAAACACGCAAAACAAAACAACACTACTCAAAGCTATATAATAAACACAAGATTAATTTTATTGAAATATACACATATAGAGACATAATAAAAAAAAAAAAAAAAACACAATAAAAAAGGGGGGTTTTGAGTAATGAAGCGCTACCACAAGGTAAGTTTCCCAAAATAAGACAGAGTAAACATAGAACCACAAACTCACTCAGAGTAAATCAGATTCCAGTAATACTACCCAACATCAATTTATATATAAAATACAAATATATTGAGATACTGACATATAGTACTATACACAATCATCAAATAAATGGAGAAAAGGGGAAACAGACCAAATGGTGCCAGGACACAACCCAACGCGTGTTTCCCCATCTGATTTACAGTGGGATAAAAAGTATTTAGTCACCCACCAATTGTGCAAGTTCTCCCACTTAAAAAGATGAGAGAGGCCTGTAAACGACATCATAGGTAGACCTCAACTATGAGAGACAAATGAGAAAAACAAATCCAGAAATCACATTGTCTGACCTGGAAAGCACAGCTTAATTGATTTTTGAAGTCTATTTGAGGAATGGCAACCTCATTGGCTTGCTGCACTCCGGCCACCTCTTTTAAACTGGTGAGGATAATTCAGTAGCAGGTTCCTAAGGCCTCGTTCACACGGTTATTCTCCCGGTCATTGGCGCCTTTACTGCGCCCCGGATTTGCGCTACATACGGCGCCAATCCGCGGCAAGCAATTACGGTAATCCACTGCTATCATTGAGAACAGAGGAATCCGTCGATCATCCCCTCGGCGAATCCGCCGCGGGGGGAGAAAGTGACATGCACATTATTTTTTGGCGCGGACGCGCCGTAAACAATGCATTGTCTATGGGGGCCGGGGGGCGGCGCCCCGCCGTGCTCCGGCCCCGCCCCCGTGCCGCCCCTTATTCCCGGCGGATTTGTGCGCTCAATACGGCGCACAAATCCGTCGGGAATAAGCCGTGTGAACACGGCCTAACACTCCCTGAGATGTTGTAGTCTGAATGGACTCCTAGTGAGGTAACATGTTTAGTGTTAGGGACTCACCTGTACTGGGATCCCCTTGACGCTATTGGGAGGTGAGCTTAATACAATTTTGATCAAAACTGTAAACTAAGAGTCCCAGGTTTCTCATATTTTCCTTAGCAGTAGTGCATTTCCAATATTCCTATATACCTTGATGTTTCACTTAGTTTTTAGTGTGCCACTGATATTTGTATTAGATGTATGCTATTGCCTTTTCAGTGTGCACCTATGCTTACGTTTTTCAAAATATATGGATGTGCACAGCTTAATTGATTTTTGACATAATAAACTGATACTTCCTGTTCTGTAGAAATCACTTTTCAGCAGTCTCCTCATTATTATCACATGTAAGACTACAGTGAAAGTGAACAACATATAGATTCGCCAAATGAGCTTTCAGCAGAAAGCTCCTTCTCCCAACTCCCACATACACATGCATGTTTAGCTTCGTCAAGTGTGCACGTTTTGAATAAGGAGAGTAAAAATAACAGTTTTCAGATACCTCTTACAGCTTCT
Organism: Phyllomedusa bahiana; assembly: GCA_025379985.1. Taxonomy (NCBI): domain Eukaryota; kingdom Metazoa; phylum Chordata; class Amphibia; order Anura; family Hylidae; genus Phyllomedusa; species Phyllomedusa bahiana. The sequence goes on along the minus strand of JAODAL010045905.1, from coordinate 14,009 downwards.
TACCTTTACAGAAAATAAAAGTATTGGATGTTAAGTCCTTCTAGAAAAATACAACCGCCGATGGGTATAATACAACATGTAAACACGCCAAACAAAACAACACTACTCAAAGCTATATAATAAACACAAGATGAATTTTATTGAAATATACACATATAGAGACATAATAAAAAAAAATAAAAAAAACACAATGAAAAAGCGGTGCTGGAGTAATGAAGCTGCTACCACAAGGTAAGTTTCCCAAAATAAGACAGAGTAAACATAGAACCACAAACTCAATAAGAGTAAATCAGATTCAAGTAATACTACCCAACATCAATTTATATATAAAATACAAATATATTGAGATACTGACATATAGTACTATGCACAATCATCAAATAAATGGAGAAAAGGGGAAACAGACCAAATGGTGCCAGGACACAACCCAACGCGTGTTTCGCATCTGATTTACAGTGGGGATAAAAAGTATTTAGTCAGCCACCAATTGTGCAAGTTCTCCCACTTAAAAAGATGAGAGAGGCCTGTAAACGACATCATAGGTAGACCTCAACTATGAGAGACAAAATGAGAAAACAAATCCAGAAAATCACATTGTCTGACCTGGAAAGAATTTATTTGCACATTATGATGGAAAATAAGTATTTGGCCTATAACAAAAGTCCATCTCAATACTTTGTTATATATCCTTGGTTGGCAATGACAGAGATCAAACGTTTTCTGTAAATCTTCACAAGGTTGGCACACACTGTTGCTGGTATGTTGGCCCATTCCTCCATGCAGATCTTCTCTAGAGCAGTGATGTTTTGGGGCAGTCACTGGGCAACACGGGCTTTCAATTCCCATCAAAGGCTTTCTATGGGGTTGACATCTGGACACTGGCTAGGCCATTCCAGGACCTTGAAATGCTTCTTACGAAGCCACTCCTTTGTTGCCCTGGCGGTGTGCCTGGGATCATTGTCATGCTTCAAGACCCAGCCACGTTTCATCTTCAATGCCCTTGCTGATGGAAGGAGGTTTGCACTCAAAATCTCACGATACATGACCCCATTCATTCTTTCAAGTACACAGATCAGTCATCCTGGTCCCTTTGCAGAGAAACAGCCCCAAAGCATGATGTTGCCACCCCCATGCTTCACAGAAGTTCTGGTGTTCTTTGGATGCAACTCAGCATTCTGTCTCCTCCAAACACGACAAGTTGTGTTTCTACCAAACAGTTCTACTTTGGTTTCATCTGACCATATGACATTCTCTCAATACTCTTCTGGATCATCCAAATGCTCTCTAGCAAACTTCAGACGGGCCCGGACATGTACTGGCTTAGGCAGGAGGGCACATCTGGCACTGCAGGATCTGAGTCCCTGGAGGCGTAGTGTGTTACTGATGGTAGCCTTTGTTAAATTGGTCCCAGCTCTCTGCAGGTCATTCACTAGGTCCCTCTGGTTCTGGGATTTTTGCTCACTGTTCTTGTGATAATTTTGTTCTCACGAGGTGATATCTTGCGTGAAGCCCCAGATCGAGGAAGATTATCAGTGGTGTTGTATGTCTTCCATTTTCTAATTATTGCTCCCACAGTTGATTTCTTCCCACCAAGCTGCTTGCCTATTGCAGATTAAGTCTTCTCAGCCTGGTGCATGGCTACAATTTTGTTTCTGACAGCTCTTTGGTCTTCACCACAGTGGAGTTTGGAGTGTGACTGTTTGAGGTTGTGGACAGGTGTCTTTTATACTGATAACAAGTTCAAACAGGTACCATTACTACAGGTAATGAGTGGAGGACGGAGGAACCTCTTAAAGAAGAAGTTACTGGTCTGTGAGAACCAGAAATCTTGCTTGTTTGTAGGTGACCAAATACTTATTTTCCACCATAATTTGCAAATAAATTCTATCCAAATCAGACAATGTGATTTTCTGGATATGTTTTCTCATTTTTCTGTCATATTTGAGGTCTACCTATGATGTCAATTACAGGCCTCTCTAATCTTTTTAAGAGGGAGAACTTGCACAACTGGTGTCCGACAATACTTTTTTCACCACTGTACTGTTGTTGAGTTTGTGGTACTTTGTTCACTGTGTCTTATATCGGGATACTTCATTGTGGTAGTGCCTTCAGTACTCCAGTACTGTTTATTATATAGTTTTAGATTCATAAAACTGTTGTCTAATACATATGCTGGCCTATATAATCACACATACACCATTTGTCAGGGGAGCTGTTTAGCAACCCTCCCTTCATAGGTTACAGAGCATGTCTAGAAGACTCCACCATAGAAATCATCCCTGGACAATAAATTTCTACTGTTTCCATTGCTTCACTAAAGCATATCGGTAAATACTGTTAGCAGTAGATAATGCAAAGTGGTCAACCCATAATCATGTACAGAAAAGTCTATCACTGAAAAACAACAGATTAGAAAAATAAAATGTAGAAATACTTAATTTTAAACCCTTCAGATTAATGGATATGATCTCAAAGAGAAGATCAGAAAATATTTACAATCCTCATCTAGGAACTGCTGCAACTACTGCACGTACGCCTAAAACTCTTTACTACCCCACTCATGTCGACAGTACTTTTATATCACTTAAAAGGATATGATCACCACAATGATTACCTTCAAACATGTAGGCAAAGGTAAATAAAGACTGTTACCAAATGCATTACTGGTGGGATTTTGTTTCCCTTCAGAGTTAGAGCAAATCTTATCTCCTGCTTGTGTACACAAGCTTCCCTAGGTTACGGACCACCTCCTGTTGCTCTCATTGCTCAATCTGCTATGGCTGATCATGGTGACGCCTCTCCCCAGTGTTTCTTATCAGCAGCAAAGTTGCTTTCAAGAGCCCTGAAAACTTCTGCTTTACCATTTAAAACTACATTACAATTACACATGTAATCGTCACAGAATAAAAGTCCATATAAATAATGACAAGTACAAGATAATACAATATATATGACCAGAAAGTAATAAATGCAGTAACAATCAGAGGTACACAACAAATAGGCTGCCAGGAGGGAGCATGCCACCGAAACGTGTTTTGTTTGAACTTGACTCAGGTATATATAAAATATAGATATGTTATGTGTCACCATTGGTCTTAGTGACATGCATTCTCATATATAGGTCTGGCTTTCCAGATTTATTTTCTTGGAAAGAACCTGTCACATAGTTTATGCCCTCCTGGCTGAGGACAGAACAAGGTAGTGTCAGACATGCTGTTTCCAGCGCTTTGTCCCTTATTCTGTAAGATGCTGTAGTTTTCGAGAATTTAGTGCTCAAATCTGCAGTTTTCAGCCAGAAAAGAGTCAAACAAAGAGTCAGTTTTTTTTCAAACCCCGGCCACCTGAGGCTTACTCTGCCCACCTCAACTGATTAACCTATTACTCTGAATAGGTAGAAACATGTGAATAACTGTCAGTGGGGCCGGGCTAGCCTTTGGTGGGTGGGGCTAACACCTGCTCATGAATAAGATTTGAGCATTAAATGCACTAAAACTACAGCATCTTACACAATCAGGGACACAGCGCTGGAAACAGCATGTCTGACACTGGCTTGTGCTGTCCTCAGCAAGGGGGGCATAATCTACGTGACAGGCTCCCTTTAATGTTCTAAAATTAATATTGAAATTTATGAATCATTGAATATAAATTAGCTTTAAAAATATTGAAAATGTTCCAAGCCACTCCTTCTGGGGACATTTTTAATGATTTTATGTTCATATCTACCATAAATCTCCATTTAAAATGTGAAAAATAACATCTTTAGTAAGTTTAACCACAATTGGTTTACCAAACTCAACAGAAACCTTTCATTAAATGGACACAGATTATACAAATTTAATTTTGTCTCTAAGCCAAAGACCACATAGAACCGGATCAATGACAGACTAGTAGCTTGTTTCATTTCATATCAGAAACTTTAAACAATATCAAAGAGTGCTATGTGCCAAAGAAGCTAAGCCAATTCATTGCAAGAGCTGAGTGATAGACTAGATAAAATAAAAAGAAAACCAGTCCTAATCTAGATGGCGTACACCCAACATTTTCCATTTAAATTAAGCATTTTTCAATTATCTTTGTGCCAGTTTTTAATATTCAAACATATAAGATTTGTAGAAAGTCAAAGGAGCAACTCAACCTGAGATATCTAGATCAGTAACCATGACATTTGCAGTCAGAAAGCTCGTTCTCCCGCATCTATTGCTGTTAAAAAGTGTAAGAGCAGCTGCACATATTTCAGTATTTTAAGATCCTGCTAGACCTTCTGAGGTTATTTTTGAAAACATCAAAGCACTAAAAAATGAAGATGCATAATCTGTTTCATATAACCTTTAGTGGATGTTCACCCAGCTTTTTTACTTAATAGAGACACACAAGACACAGATTTGACATAAAACAATGTTTGTCTGATACACAGATATCCTGGTTTTGTGTAACAAATTTCAAATAAATTAAAATAGATTATTTGAATTGACATGCATTCTTTTTCAGATAAAGTAGAGGAAAATAATATAGAATCTTGATAAATGCTGATAAAAAAATGATGGAATTGTCAACAAAAACAAATCCCAATTAGCACTTTATTGCTCTCCTGAGGTATTTACAACAGCCTGAATTCTTTGGGACAAAGACTTCATTAAAATGGTTGTCTCACTACAAGGATTGATTTTAATGTTAAAGATCTTGCAAAAACAAGTCACTTGGTAATATATGTCCATTAACAGTGTCCTACCCATTCCTAGATATCCCCTCTTGTATGAGCTGCATCAGCTCCTCAGGTCACTCTAGCTACATACCAGTTCAATCTCTCATGATATGCTGTCAGCACTGGTTGTTATAGCTACAGACCTGGCTTCTACTGCAGTCAAGCAGAAGACAGTAAACACGCCCCTGAATTCAAAATGAAACCAAGAAAACAGGACTGAGGTAAGATGAAACCGTGTAGTTAGACAACCCCTTTAATGAATAACTATATTTAACACCAAACTGGTTCCATATCTCTTGAATAGTGGATGACAGATCATCTTTGCTTGATGAAGCCTTATTGCTAATCAATAATTATCATATTAAATGGAAATAATATTCTGGAGTGTAAAATAATGAACCAGCCCAATGAAATGCTTAAAGGAGTTGTCTCATTACATCGATTCATCTCACCTCAGTCCTGTTTTCTTGGTTTCATTTTGAATTCTGGGGCGGGTTTACTGGCTTCCACTAGGCTGCAGTAGAAGCCAGGTCTGTAGCTAATAGCAACCAGTGCTGTCAGCCTATCAGGAGAGAGTAAACAGGTCTGTAGTTATAGTGACCTGAGAAGCTGATGCAGTCCATATAAGAGGGGATATCTAGGAATAGGTAGAACACTGTTAATGGACATATATTGCAAAGTGACTTGTTTTGGTAAGATCTTTAACATAAAAAGCAATCCTTGTAGTGAGACAACCCCTTTAAGAACTGTCATCATAGAAAGAGAAAAGTATGAAAGTGTGGATGATAGTGAATGAATGGTAGAAACAATGAAAACACTGTAACAGAATGAAAACAAGACTGGGATCAGTGGAGACTGAGAACTGACCTATTAATAATGGTCTTCAGACAAAAAATGTATGGAAGAATAGGTAATCATGAACTTTTGATTATAGAATGGAAGGTAGTAATAATAATGATAATGTTATCAGAATAAACATAAAAATTATAAAACTGGGATCAGTGAAGAGTTAGCAATCTACCTATTAACATCATTTTTAACAACCTGATTGTATAATGTTTAATAGGTGGAAAATGGCAAGGAATATAGTGCAAAGAATAAGTGACAATAAAACAGTGGGCAGGGGGAAAGATGCTGTGTAAGTGGTAGACTCAAGAGGGGATAATGAGTTGTACTCAGATCAGGAGTTGCATAAACAGGAATTTTTTGCATGTGAGGAATTACTAGTTAGTCATTTTAATTAACTGGTTTGGCCCATCAGGAAATGAAGTGGTATTCAGTAAATCAAAAAAGAGTAATCTGCTGGGATTTGCTCAATGGGCAGCATGTTAAAACCAGAAGGCTAATCCAAAAAAATTAGGAGAAATGCTGTGTTTTGGAAAAAGAAAAGGGCTGATGGTTCTGAATTGTTTGCCCAATATTTTAGACATTTCTGGTGCTTGATTTAAAACAAATATAATATAAGTAACTGAGGAAGGTGGTAATGCTAAAAGCTTTGTTTGTTTCTATTTGGTAATGGAAAAATATGGGTTTTGGAGATTATGCCAATAGAGTACAGACATCAACATCTCGGTGACAAAGGGAATAGTTGTAATTTAGATATGATCCTTGGCTTTCTCAAACAACCAAGTGCTAAAATATTGTCTAGAAAAGACATAGCTGCTTAATTTGGAAGTATTAGTTTTAAGAACAGCTCACTTAGTAAATTTGTTCCAGTTTTTCTGTAGAATGGGAGTGATGCTAGCCGCCATGGAATGAAAAAAGTTGTGTTTAAAACTCAAAGCAATATTTACTGTCTTCTTTTAACTTTTAGGTAAGTAATCCAATTGGTTAAGGATTTCTGTTTTTATAAAAGCCACAGAACAAAGGTTTGGTAGTAGTTCATTTATTTTTATTGGATAAACCCAATTGGCTTCCTTGTTCGCGAAATTAGAAATCCTAATTAGATTTACCAAGTGGCCACTGAACTCACTGACTAACTGACTAAACAAATGAACCCTCTTAACCTGTAACATTTTCCAATTAACACCACTTTTCATTGTAAATCTAAGTACAATTCATCCCTGTTCTGAGCTAACACCAATACATCTTTATCCATGCCCACTGTTTTCTTGTGATATTTTCTCTTCATTTTATTTTAATTTTTCACCTTTTTACATAATTTAACTTTTCTGAAACCAGACAATATTTAGTATGTTGATCGGCTTCCTTCTCTTAGTCTGCACTTATTCCAAAACTAAGGAGGACATGTATGAACGTGTCACTGTCTAAACAGCTTTACCCCTGTTTTAAATAGTGTCTCTTAGCACTTTATAAATGTATCCTGTTCTACAGCAAAAGTAGTTTCAGCCATGACACTGGTATGGATTTGTATGACAGTTTTGCGCCAAACTTGTACAACTTTGGAGCGACACGCCCCCGCATCTCTGGTGCATTCAAAAGTGTTGTGACTTGCGCAGATTGCACCAAATTTTTTGGCAGACGATGGTTTATTCATCTCTAGAACAGAATATATACATTATATAAAGTACAACTGTGTAAAATACAGTCATAAAGTTATACATAGTGTTTCAGGGTACATGTGCTGACAATACCCTACACTGTGAATAGAATCTTTATGAGCTCAAAAAGTCTGCTGAAATGTTCCATTACAAGAATAGCATTGAGAAAAAAAAGGTTTGTTTCAACATTACAATAAAATAATGTAAAATAACCATTGTGAAGGTTATTCTTCTCATGTTATCTGAATCTAAGTTCCAACCCCAATACATTATAAGTATTTTACATCAAAGGTCTGGCTAGAAGAAAGAATAATTACTATCATAAAGTACTTCCAGACATTAAAAGGTGAAGATGTAAACCAGCTTAACCAATATCTGTGACTAATTGTCACTATATAACACTATAAACTACTGGACCATAACCATTTTAATGCTAGACTGTAACTATTCTTAATGCATTGTGCAGCAAAGACATTTACATTTTAGAAGATTTATTGAATATAAAGAAAGATTAGGAAATGTTCACATCTATGGTGGAGACTTTGTTCAGAGCCTCCATAGCAGATTCCCTCATCTTTAATGGGAAGATTATCACACCATGCAGTACTGTTCTTCCTGTCAAAATGCCTAAGTCTACAACAAAACTTGACGGTTCCTATAATTAGTCACCGGGGTCTGCTGGGTGCTACTGGTGCCATGTCATGTGAAGGGTCTGGCAGTTTTGTGACGGAACATAAACATGGAAATGGGTAATGCAGTGTGATAAGAGTCTTACCTACCAATGTAGAAGTTTTAATAAAAAGAAAAAAGGTTAGTATTATAATATAAAATGTATATTATACTATATAATATTTCTGAATGCATTCTGGTACAAACATCGAAAAATATTCAAATAGCAAAAACAATATTGTAAAAGTCATATGATTTACAACAATATGATCATTATTTCTACCATTATTAAGTAATCAAGTAGTCTCTTTTTACTTTTTGGTAAGCAAAGAAATCTCAAGGCCAACTATGTATAAAATACACTTGCTTGAGATTTTCTCATTCTGGTTAAGTAGTTTTTCTACTATTTTCCCTGCTTTACTAATATAATTTGTGTTGAACTATCCCAGGGTGCTGTTTTGCCAACTCTTTATGTGGGTCCGATACGGCTTTAAAGAATGCAACATCCAATGCTTTATTTACTTTATTATATGAGTAACTCAATGATTACATAAAACTACAAGAAGATAGTGTGATATTGTATATACTTTTGCATAATATAGATTATAAAGGCAAGGCACGCATAATATGGATTACAAATACTTACATCACATCTATATATGGGTCAAAGCTTCATCAGGCATCTTATAAGCATCATCTATCGGCATCAGCTAGTAACACGGACCAGCGAAGATAGAGAGATAATCCTGAGATCGACACCATGCACGGGTGCCCCCATATACAGGTCCAAGATTCACCAGGCATCTTATCAACTTCATCTATCTGTATCATCAGCTGGGAGAAGGGGCCAGCGAGATAGAGCAATCTACCTGGGATCCACACTGTGGCGTTGAGGCGTCCCTCTGTAGCCTACAGGTACAGCTACTTCTAACTTCGCAGCAAACTTTCCCAGCTTATATCTTACTTGAAACAAATGCCTGCGTAACCAAGTGTTACGCAAGCTGAAAGATCATTACTTTTCTCAGTATAAGGCCTCCCTCCTTCGAATGGCCAGTTCTTAAGAGGTTAACCTGGCACTGGAAAAAAACCATGACTAGCTGCCGAGCGACCCTGAACCATGAATACATTGGTTCCAATGATTTTCCTCTAAACATTGCTGGGTAGTAATTGTTTACACCAGCACAGAGCTTTGTGGCTACTCAGTACAACGCTCCCACAACAACGTGGCCCTGATAACAACCCTCTGTGTCAATATACTGTTTCTCACAAACATTTACCAAGCGCTAGGAAAATTACAGCTTAAAGACTAGCTATTATCATCTATAATTCTTAAAGTGATACTGTCAATATGGATTCCGGATGGTCAATAAATCTATTAGCACTACATGTGCAGAGTCTAAGGTTAGGGCACACAGCATAAGACAAAAAAACTCATCAAAAAACCAAACCTAAAGATAGTTTTGAACTTGAGTATTTTGTCCAAAGCAGCTGGGTTTCCGACAATTTTTTTTGGTGGTGTCCAGTTTTTGTTGAGGTTTCTGGTGTGGTTTTGGACAGTTTTTCAGGTAGTCTATGTGAAAAGTTCTTCATCAGATTTTCAGTAAATACTAAAAACCACAGAAAATCTGACAGAAAACCTGTGCTGTGTAGACATAGCTATAGACTTCAATAGTAAATCTTCTGCTGGACTCTGGCAGATTTTACAACATGTTACTAAGGCTATGTCTACACAGCACACAAAAGCAGTTGGATTTTCAGGAGATTTAGTATTTTGAAACCGCGGAAAATCTTACTGAATTAAATTCGCATAGACTTTAATACAAAAAAAACAAACAACCTGTAGTCTACATAGGTTGTTTTTATTCTGCCTATTTTCTGGCACCGGCAGTTTTAGGAACATGTTGTAAAAACCAATGGCGTCCAATGGGTGTCATTTGTCACATTTTTTGGCAGCATTTCCGCTGAAAAAACACCCAGAGGGGTTAAAAACTACACTAACTGAAAATAGTTCAGAAAACATCCAGAAAACTTTTCCAAAAAACGTAACAAAAAATGTATCAAAAAATAAAACCGCCAAAAAAGACAGATTTTTCAGCGCTTTTGACAAGAACTTGACAAAAAACTCAGTTTAAGGAATGGTTTTAGGATTTGGATTTCTATGATAATTTTTTTGTCCTATCCTGTGTGGCCCTAGCCTAAAACTTCCAGCTTTGAAAACTGACCAGAAAAAAAAGACCTGTGCAGACTAATGGTAGTTTTTTGTATTGAGGTCTATGTGAAAAGTTCTCAATCAGATTTTCAGGTTTCTAAATACTAAAAAACACCAAAAATCTGATGGAAAACCTATGCTATGTAGACATAGCCTAAAGATTATGTGATTCATCACCCATAACCACGTAAATGAGGTATGGGCTTTCTCACAGTGAATCTCAGGTCACTACATAAAAAAAACCAAGTCCGCTGACCACAGCTTTATACATAACACATTCCTTATAAGTCAAACAGTGCAAGTTGAAGGAACTGGGTTGCAGGCATTCACATTCCCAAGAATACACATACACATTCTCAAGAATCCAAAAAGCACTCCAGAAATCAATTTCAAATTGTAAAAAAATAAATAAATTAGTCCGAAGTTAAAACGGATTAAAACAAAGACAAATGCAGAAACCCACATGTGACACATAAGGTTTGAAATGTGCCTGACGCGTGTGTCTGCTTTTTTTATTAACCTGGAATGTAATACAATTGTGAAATTTTACATTTTAGAGATGTGTGCTAGACTGCTTTTTGGATTCTTGTACAAATCCCAAGTCACAATCCTTAAAAGGAACATGTCATTGAAAATTGTTTATTGTTTAACTCACATTTTTATCTTAAACTCATTTTTAAGGAATTTTTGGTTATGTTTTTTTTTTTATTTTCCATACCACTTTGAATAATTTTTTTAATAATTCTTAAGTCCTGCATTTTTTAATTGGCCACTAGGCCTAATAATAGTCTAATACTTCCTGTTCTGTAGAGAGAGATTTTCAGTAGTCTGCTCATTATTAGCAGACGCAGGGTTAAAATGAAAAGGAGACACCAACGTGTATAGATAACACAAGATCCACCAGTTACAATAGGAGATTGTAAAAGCTCCCCCTCTCCTCCTCCCTGCGCAGTGACTTCTTCCCAGGTCACAGAGCATGCCTGGAAAACTCTCCTATAGAAGTCAATGGGAGTAAGTCTTAAGGCTTCTATGTACATGGAGATGCTGTAAAGCATCTCTCTGACTGCTGTTAAAGCAGTGCAGGCAAGAATGTTGTCCCCACCATCATATATAGATGACTGAATTGAAAAATCTACAATTAGAAAATAAAAACGACAAAGAAGAAAAGAATATGGATCAGGGTCTTGATTGAATAGTTAGAAAAAAAAATTGGCAATAGATTCTCTTTAAAGTAGTCTCAGTTATCAAAGGCTAGTTCTTGCAGTCTGAGAGGAAGCAAAGAGGCAGAAGAGAGTATTTGAAGTCATGTGGTGCAAGATACCTACGACACTCAAAATTCAGTTTTTGGTATTTAACAAAAAGAAAAATCTTTATAGAATTTCATAAACAAACACACAGTAGTGGTGATTGTGGGATTTGCTGCAGAACATGATCCGGTACATTAACCAACAAGATGTTAGCATCCGGCTAAACAATATTTCCACAGTAAAGTCTTGTGTAAAGGACTTAGGACAAGTCTGGAAAATCAAAATCAGATCTGTTCTCTTCTTAGGGTGCTTTCACACATTGCGTTTTTGGTGCGTTTTTGATGCATTTTTTCTATGTGTTTTTTGCGCAGGAAAGCACAGCGATTAATGCTGTACATTGCTGCACAAAAATCATGGCAAACATTGCGGTAAATTCACGGTAAAATTGTGGTAATTACCGCGATTTTTTGTGCAACAGTGTACAGCATTAATTGCTGTGCCTTCCTGCACAAAAAACGCATTGAAAAAACCCATAAAAAACGCACCGTGTGAAAGCACCCTTATAATCAGTCCTCCAGCAGATTCAGGTTCACCCATTCATTCATGGGTGTGTGAGTCCCCAAATGTTGAAGAGTCTTATTATGTTAAAATAGTTTTCTCCTTCAGGGTCTGTTGAAGTGTAGATTCAATACATAATAGGAAGGCAGTTGAATATATTAGAACACACAACATTTTGGTACTTCTCTGGATCTTTGTTAAGTGTATACTTCTGTTTGGATAAAGGTAGTTGGAGCAGTGGGAGAATTTAACTTTACATGAATTTTATTTATCAGAAAGTTTACATTCAATATATAAAAAAAACATATATGCATGTTTTTCTCACTATCTGACATGAAGTATAATGTTGTACCGTGTTAGCCATAGAAAGTAGTAGAATAGTGAAGAAATCAGGCGATACCTTTTAGAGGCTAACTGAGTATATTTGATAGTGAGCTTTCGAGAAGACTAGTCTTCTCGAAAGCTCACTATCAAATATACTTCAGTTAGCCTCTAAAAGGTATCGCCTGATTTCTTCACTATTCTACTACCAGAAATGAAATCAGAATAAACCTTACCAGCTTTGGGTCAATCAGGATTACCAAAATTGTGTATATTTGCCAAATTCCAGAATAATGAAAGAGAGAGAATTTTTTAAAGCCATTTTTATTACTTTCTGCAAAGTCTAAAGTTTCCATACATTTCATTAGTATTTGGTAGCATTGCCCTTAAACTGTATAACTTGGGACAAACATTTTGGATATCCTTCCACAAGCTTCTTACAATAATTGGTAGGAATTTTGGCCCATTTCTCCTGACAGAACTGGTGTAAACAAGTCATGTTTGTAGGTCACCTTGTTCACACCAGCTTTGCCCATAAATTTTCAATAGGATTGAGATCAGGGCTTTATGATGGCCACTTCAAAACATTGACTTGGTTATCCTTAAGACATTTGGGTTTACATGTATGTACGAGGCTGCGCCAGTTATCTGGTGTCTTTTCAGCTCAAAAACTGGTGCAGCCCTGTGCGCTCGATGTATGAGCAGGCACAATCCATAATTAGGTTCATTATAAAGGGCCCACAGCACTTTGTAATGTGCCTGAGATTGGCTGTGTTCTGAGGGCATGTCGCACTACAACTGTAAAATTCTACACATTTATGTCTTTAGTATGGCAAATCCAAGCACAGTACTGCTGGAACAGGTAGACCAGTTTAAAAGTGGTTTACCTGACCCTGAATTGTCGCTTTGTAGCTAGAAAACGCTAAATCTATGACTCGCAGTAGAACAGGTTAATAGATTCAGGCGTATTCTATGTTACTAATGCGCACAATAGAATTGGCGCCTGGGCACCAAAAAACATACATGTCACCCATTGATACTAGTTTGGCAGTGTGCTTTGGATTATTGTCCATTTGGAAGACCCATTTCCGCTCAAGTTTTAACTTCCTGGTTGATGTCTTGAGATGTTGCTTCAGTATTGACACATAAAATTCTGTCTTCAAGATGCCATCTATTTTGTGAAGTGCTCCAGTCCCTCCTGCATCAAAACAATCACACAACCTAATGCTGTATCCCCCATGTTTAACAGTTTGGATGGTGTTCTTAGGCTTCCAAGCTTCTCACGTTTTCCTCCAATCATAACAATAGGTGAGAAGTGTTGAATGTGGAGATGCAACATGTCGGTGCAGATTTATCACCTTTTACCACACACTAGGTATGTGAATATTTCAAAAGATTTATGAGAAGAGAGCTAAACTCTCCATCACAATCTACTGGATTATAAAATAACAAGTTACAGTGACTATAGTTGTGGAAAAGGGTTGTTGATCCAGGGATTTAATCTGATTGCCAGTCGGAATTGAATTTTTTCCCAAAAATGAGGACAATTGGCCTCTACCACATGGGATTGTTTGCCTTTCAGGGGATCAACATTCTAGGATAATAGGCTGAACTGGACTGCCTCATTTTTACACAAATACGGCACCATAATGTTACAGTAACATGACCACAACATATAATCATACACTTAAGATTTTCTAAGTCTGTATCTTTTTATGGTTGTTAATAAAATGGTTTTGTTTAAGCTTTCATCTTGCTGAGACTTGGTGTACTTGGAATTGGCAATAAATCAAGAAACAAAA
>JAODAL010045904.1:0-31472 GCA_025379985.1 Phyllomedusa bahiana | reverse complement strand
TTAATTTTAAAAAAATAGTAAGATAAGTAGGAAGACTCTTCCTATTAAGTAGGTAAAGTCCCCCTTCAGTATAGGGCCGCTTCTAGTAGGTAGGCAGATAAATACAACCCCTTCTGGTAGGTAGGCAGGTAGATAGGACCCCTTCTAGTAGGTAGGCAGGTAAATAGGGTCCCTTCTAGTAGGTAGGCAGGTAGATAGAGCCAGTTATGGCAGGTTGGAAGGAATATAGGGCCAGTTACAGCAGGTATATAGGGCCAGTTACGGCAGGTAAGCAGGTATATAGGGCTAGTTATGGCAGGTAGTCCAGTATATAGGGCCAGTTATAGAAGGTAGGGTGGTATATAAGCCCAGTTATAGCAGGTAGGGCAGCATATAGGGTCAGTTATAGCAGATAGGATGGTATATAGGGCCAGTTACAGCAGGTAGGCAGGTATATAGGGCCAGATATAGCAGGTAGGGTGGTATATAGGGCCAGTTATAGCAGGTAGGGTGGTGTATAGGCCAGTTATAGCAGGAAGGCAGGTATATATGGCCAGGTACAGCAGGTAGTCAAATATATAGTGACAGTTACAGCAAGTAGGCAGGTATACAAGGCCAGTTATAGCAAGTAGGGTGGTATATAAGGCCAGTTATAGCAGGTAGGGTGGCATATAGGGCCAGTTACAGCAGGTAGGCAGGTATATAGGGCCAGATATAGCAGGTAGGGTGGCATATAGGGCTAGTTATAGCAGGTAAGCAAGTAGAGTGGTATATAGAGCCAGCTATTACAGGTAAGGTGGTAAATAGGGCTAGTTATAGCAGGTAGGCAAGTGTATAGGGCCAGTTATAGTAGGTAGACAGGTATTTAGGGCCAGTTCTAGCAGGTAGGCAGGTATATAGGCCATATATACCATCACGTTTTTCTATATATTACAAAAACTTCTGTATATATATTTTCTATATATTTTTATACAATCATTTCATTTACAAAATGCTGACATAAATAGATGAATCATAAAAACCTGTGTTACGTTCAGAGTTTTTTAAGTCCTTAGTCCATAATACGGATTCTGGTAGCATTTCAAATAAATGAAGATCCATTGTGAAGACAAGTGCAAGTAGCTTGGAGGCAACCGAACATCAGGGGCGATGTTTCGGAGGCGGACCTCATTTCTCAAGCAGGCGTAACTGAAAAAGATGAATAAAAAGTTGATAGTTTGACAATCATTTTAATTTAGGCTTCCATCTTGTTTTCTTAAAAATTAAATCTTGTGTAATTTCTGTATTTTTTCTGACTAGGAACAAGGAATGTTCTGTTCCCTACATCATAATATTTGGTCTAAAGGCTTTGGGTCTGATATGGCATTTAAATAACGGTCTACTGTGCTTTGGTTTAAGGTTAAGTTATTGTAACTAAGGAATGTAGAGTATTATTTTTTTTTTTTTTTGGTAATGGGGGTTTTGCATGATTTTAAAATTAAATGATATTTTTACTTTAAACCCTGATTGGTTTTTGAAACCCCTTAAAAATCTTATCTATAATTTTTTTGATTGTTTGTAATACCCCTACCTTCTCTGTATGATCACGCCTATACCTTTAAAAAAATTTCTGCAGTCCAAATAAAGCATTCTAATTTTTAAAATAGAATAAATGCATTGTTATTTTAAAGGGCCCGGGGAAAAGACAGGAGGTTGCTAAAAAAGGATATCTACATCATTTTTGGGGCCCGAATCGGATTAGAAAATATCACCGGAGTGAACGGAACCAAGCACCCCTTTTGTTTTGAGAACCTGGGACTGCTAGCAGGGTTTGGCATTTGCCACACAAAACCATACTTCTCTGCAAAAAGGTGTTGGACCCTTTTTTAATTGGGGTGAGTTAGGTTTCTCATTATTTTTTTATTCTCCTCTCCCCCGTTCCCACGTATCAATTTTGGTTTATGTTTTGCGTTAAAGTTTTATAAAAGTTTTTATAAAAATTAGGGGGGAAAAAAGAAATTGTCACTTTTTGCAGTGTTGCTTTAAAAGTGAAATAAGTTATCGTTTTTTACGAATTTTGGGGGTTTTTTGTATCCACTGTTTTTATTGGAGGGTTTTTTGTTTTGTCTTCTTGTTTTTTCTTCCCCTTAGGGGGGGCTGCCCTCAAGCGGTGAGATAATTTAGCTTATTTCATCTGGTTTGGTTTGCATTGTGTATGCACATTAATTGTTCTTTTGTCTATTGTTGTAATTGTTTATTGTTTATTTTTTTCCTTCTTTTCTTGGTTGTATAATGCGTTTTTTTTGACATAAAATTTTTCCTTGCTGTTAGTATAACTGTTTATATAAAAGTCTCCTAGAAGTAGAAGTTTTAAATTTCTTTGAGAATTGTCATTGTATTGTATGTTAAAAACAAGGACTAGGACAATCCCACATGCTCTTTTAAGAAATATAAAAAGTGTCCACTGAGAAAGGGATGTCAGTGAAAAAGGGTATTAAGGAGGCTATAAACAGTTGTTTTGTCCATCGACGAGGGGGGTTTTTCCTTGGTTAAAAAGGGGACTTCAAAACTTGGGGGAATTTTGGTCATAACTTGCAAAAGAAAAGCTGATTGCCCCAGTAGGAATAAGTACATCCTATATACCGGGGGAAACCATGACCCATACTAAAAATATGGGGTAACATACATCATTTTTGGGAGTAAAATGGCATTGTGTATACCTGATTTTACCTCAAAAGGACATGGGATTTAGAGAATACAGAAGATAGCTTCTTTTTTTAAAAAAGAAAGAAATGGAAATGTTTTGCAATTGGATTGTTAAGCCAAAACACATTGTTAGTTCAGGGGACCCTCAGATAACACTGAAAAAGCCACTTAACACACTGCACTGTACACCTTTTGATATTACACCAAAACCCTTCAGATGGTGAAGTCCAAAAAATTTTTTTGATAAACCAAAAAGCTAATAACCCTTTAGATGGCCCGGGATGACATGTTTACATTTTAGTAAAAGGGGGAATCCCCGGTCTAAAATAAAGAGAGACCTTACAGCATCCTGCTAAAATGCTTCAATAGCCCTGACCAGCCCCTTTACACAGCAGACCTCTTTGAAAAACCCCCAAAACTCAGATAGTGCTATTGAAAGGAAAATATATCCTACCTGCCTGGGTTTTCCCCTCCCCGTTAACTCGGGGTAACCCCAAATTGCCCATTTATAGAATTTTAGAAAGGGGGCCAAAGGGAGCTGTTTACCCCCATCAAAGAAAAAGCACTACATTGGAGATGACCCTTTCCCAATTACAAAAAACACTCCCATTGACAAAAAACATCAGCATCATCCCGTTCCCGTACATCAATCTATAAAATACAGGTCCTAGCCCCCTAATAGGACCAGGATACACACAGTTGACATTTCAAACATCTTTAAAGGGGGGGAGGAGACAACGTAAGGAAAGGGAAGCGAACCCCCCACAAACTCACCCCCCCCCCTAATAGGGATAAGAAAAAAAAATCTATTCAGTTTAGTGAGTTGTGTGCTTTTTGGTTAGTAGGAATTAAAAAAAAGACACAACAAGATTTCATGGGAAAGGTTAAAAAGATATGAACATACCATAACATGTCAGGTCAGGATTTAAAATTTTACCCCTTTTTTTTCACTCAACAGAGGCCAAAGGATGAAATGGGTCCAGAGACCACTTGACTAGTGAAAAATCCTTTTCCACGGGAAATTTTTTTTATTTTTATTTTACCTAATGTTTGGTTTTTTCTCTCCCCCAGGAACAAAGAGGAATCATAAGCGTTTTTCCTTCTAGATACAGAAGATCTAAAATTAAATTTGTCTTCATTAACACTGATTTTTTTTTCCCACTAAAAAAGGACCATATCAGCCATAGATGTAAGGTTTTAAAAAAGGAAACCCCTTTTTATATACAATTAGTCACACAAACCCGATCATCTATAATTCTTTTCAACCATTCAGAATGCCCATTTACTTTTTTGGGGAAAAATGATTTTTTAGGCAATCTCAGCTTGGGTGCCCCATCTTTTGCCCCTTAGATGACATTCACATATGGTACACTTAGAATACAGAGGTTGTTGGTACCTGTGTATGCGGATGGTTAATGATCACCCAAAAAAAAGAAGAACCCAAACTTTTTCTGAAGTATTGTTCAAACGAAGAAAAAAAAAACACCCACAACACCTTGGAATATAAATTCTACAAGGGGGGGGCAGTAGCAAACACCCCAAAAATACACATTGCTTTGTAAACCCATTGCACACATACACAAAACCTGAGCACCCATAAAAAGGCTGAAATTGAATAGCCTTACGGACACAACTCTGTTTAAATTTCTGCAGATACGGACAAACTTCTGATCAAATTACGAGGTTTGTAAAGACGGTGATTTACATTGGACACTTCCCTTAACCAGGCCACAGATACCTACTATCAGAATAGTAGCGCTGTAAATTTGTCCTTTCCCATGAATGAAACACGATGAATTTTGGAATGGTTTTACTGCATATTATGTTTATATCTGCACAATTTAGGACTTAACCAAAGTTTTCTGTGGCTAAACCCTTACATACTTGACAGACCAAAAGGGCTGTTGAGAAGTTCAAAAATTCTCTCCCTCAGCCCTGGTGCTTGGGCCACAGATTAACAAACCCCCTTCCACTTGTTTTGCCTTTAAACAGGACAGCAAAAGCTTGCTCAATTTCCCCAAAAGATAGCTACAGCAGGTCAGTTAGACCCTTTTAAAAGGGATTTAGGAGAGAATGCAGCATCCCTTTAGAGCCATGGGGCTGATGCTTTGGGCTGTAAGAAAACCTCCGAGTTTTGGTCACATTTTGAATGTCGGGGTTCCTCATTCGGGTGTATGACCCCTTAAAATTGTAAAAGTACTCACAGGCCCAATTCGCTAGGTGGGAGCCTTTTCCCCCCAGCTAGTCACATCCAAATCCACCACCTGCACAGGGGCTTTGAAAAGAACCTTTTTATTTTTTTGTCCAGGGGGTTACAGAGAGAGGGTAGTGATCAAGAAGGCCCTTTTTACAGACTTGAGGGGGGCGGAGACCATAAACTGCCCCCCCCAGTTTAAGGGAAGAATTTTAAGAATTTGAAAAATTATAGAACCAACTTGTTACTTGCAACATTGAGTTGTCGAAGGAAAACAGTAAAAATTTGCCCTGATTTTTTTTTTTTGTAAAAAAAAAAAAAAATTTTGTTTTTTTATACTTTTTAGCTACGAGCTAGCAAAGAGATTTCTTGTTTTTGGAGAATCCTATTTGAAAGTAAAACCCTTGTGAAATATTAAGCACATACTTTTAAAAATAGTAACTGTGTCTTTACTTTAAACTTTGTAAACTTTGTTTTTTCCAAATTTTTTCCTCTGTAGGAAAAAGGCCCATGGGAAAGGTTAGGGGGGCACCCAGATTTCAGATGGTCTAGGACATGAAGGAAAGCCAGAGACCCCAAAATTTCCCGACAAAGCTAGCTGAAGCACCCATTGTGGGAAGACAGCGATGCGAAATTTGGGCTCCCAACAACTGGGGTGCAAAGGGTTTTTCCTGCAAAAGCGGAAGTCTGCCCTGCCGATTTCCCCCCCCCCAAATTTAAAGTGCGGGGGCATGAGAGCTTTAACCCTTCACACCCCCCTCAACCAAGGGCCCTTTCCAAATCCTACAGGGAGCAGCTAACAAAGGTAGGAAGATTATTTTATGTCCTTGGTTTGGTTTTAAAATTTTTTCTGTAACCTAGGTTTCTTTAAGAATCAGAGACTTTTCTTACATCACTGGTAAAAGTATTCAAACCCTTTATTAAGAATTTTAAAGAAACAGTAGTTATTTTTGTGTACCCACAGATATTTAGCCAAAAAGTTGCAAAGAACTGTATGAGGGCCGAGTCTTTCCTCTTGTTTTATGGAACACATCCACCCCCGAGGGTACTTCAACTTTCACTTATGAAATTCTGTTTGGAAAATTGCCTAATCATCACTCTACCTCCGAGGGCCAACATTCACTTTAACAACTCTTAATGTGGCTATGTGCTACAAAAATACAAAAACAATTAAAGGATTTTGCTCTCAAGTAGGGGACCTGCAACCTGTCCCTTCTTGCCTGTCAAAACTCAAAAAAGGAGAAATTTTTATGATTCGCCCAATTTTTACGTTCTGGGGTTTTTTTCAAAAAGGTGGGCCGGTCCATTTAAGTTCTGATGACCACTCCTTCAAGTTAAAAAATCGAAGAAAAGGGAAAGTGGATCCAGCTCCACTGCAAATTTTTAACCCCATCAACGGAAGCAAGTACCACTGTTCGTTTACTACCTCCTCCCCGTCAGCCAGACAGTGAAACCCGAAAAAATCCTGAGCTTACCGCTCCAGACTGGGTTTGCCATAACCCACACCAAAAAAACGCAGCTGAGGTAAATCAAAGTGTTAACCCTTCCTCGCGTGAAAAAAGAAGATCGAGATGCCCCCCCCTGTACAATAAATTACTTGGGCCCCAACCCAGCACAAACTTTGGGGGCTAGTATTGGGAGGATGGTTGGTTGGTTTTTGTTCTTATTGCTGCCCCTTTTCCAGGAATTTCACTGGCTCTTCATCACCGAAATTACTATGCCAACATGGCAGGGAAATGCCCACAGGTGAAGTGAGGTGGTAACACTACCCCGAACCAAAGAAACAACCTTTCATAATAATTGATTTAAAATTCTTGCAAACCTAACGGATAGGGCTAGGTGCATTATTGGTGTTTTATGGTCAAATAGATCCCGTAAGATGGTTTTTTAAACGGGAATTACATGAAAATTTACATGAAAAAGGATAAAAAGTTACTTAAAATTGGGACAACACCATAGCCAAACGACAGGTTTAAAGGATTTGCTGGATATGCACACATTCACCAGATCATCACAATCTATGCCCTTTCATAGTACACCTGTTCCCCCAAAAGCTCATTTTAGGAGAAAAGACACTTACACTTTTCCCAGGGTAAATTCTAGTTTTCCGGGGGGGGGGGGGGGGGTTGGATATACACAAGTTTTTTTCCCCTGTAGGTGGGCATCACCCCCTTGGTGGGGTTCTGTACGACCTTCAACAGTAACCCCAATTTCTTAAACCATTTGGGGTTTGGGGTTTAAATCCTTAGAGTAAAATGAACACTACAAAAACCCCCGGTTAGGGTACTTCCCTAGATTTGGACACTTTAGAAATAGTATTTTTTTTCCAAAAAGGATTTTTTTTTTACATTAATTTCCCCCCCCCGACAATAAACTTTTTTTTTAATGCATTCACTAATTTTGGGGGGACCACATGTTTTTCAAGACAATAGGTTTTTTCCTTAGGCAATAGGTTTTCTTGCCCAAACATGCAATAAAAAAGAAACGGGATACCCCAAACCTTTTATCAAGTTTAATCCAGAATTATGCTACCTCAAAGGAAAACACAACGACACAAACAATGAATAGTAAGGATCATTGACAACTTTTGTGATCAATTTTTTGATGCCATTAAGATTTAAGGGTTTTACATATAGAAAAAGATTTTTAATGTTTCGGGGGAACAAAAGGAGGCCCCGCGGTAAAAGGGTTTCCTAGCTTCCCACTCAATTGGGGTTTAGTTTAAACTCTGGGTGGGGGTCAGCGGATAAACCCACATCATCACCCAAATTTTTTATTTATCTGCCTCATCACTGGATCTTGATCAAAGGTATCGGTTTTACTCATGGGAAAAAGTTTCAAAGGGGCCCCCAAACGGGCCAAGACAAAATGTCAGAATATTAACATTGATAATGCTGCGGGGGAACCAACAAAAAACCCCTTTTGATGAAATCGGGGTCTTGTATTGGAATTAAAAGATTTAAAAAATTTTCAGAGAGAAAAATGAAAAAAGAATTGAATTTAAGTTGAAGTTTGGGCAATCATTTTTAATTTTTGGCTTCCATCTTGTTTCTTTTTAAACTTTAAAACTTTGTGTAAAAAATTTTGTATGAATTTTGACTGGTACAAGGACATGTTTTGTTTTTCCGCTACTTAATATTTGGTCTAAGGGCATTTGGTCTGACTATGGCATTTTAATAACAGGTCAACTGCTGTTGTTTAAGGTTATTTTGATTAGTGTAATAAGGCAGATGTAGGTATTCATTTTTTTTTTTTGGGAGATGGGGGTTCTGATTTTAATAATTTTAAAAATTCTTTTCATTTAAAACACTGATTGATTGTAACCCCATATCTTAGTATATACTTATCTTTGTTTGGATTTTAATATGCCACCCTTTTCTGTATGATCACGCTATACCCCTTTAAAAATTTTTGTCAGTCCATAATAAAGCATTCTAATCTTTTGAATAAATCCGTGCATTGTTATGTTGAAGGTCCGTGGGAGACAGAGATTGCTAAGAAAGGATATCTACATCAGTAAAATATTGAACCCCCCATAGTAGAATACCCATGTATTGCTGCCTTACTCACCAATTCTTATGGGTTATTCTTACCGTGAGAATTAACCCTATACATACCAAATTCATAAAAAAGCCTTTAAATTAAAGGCTTCATTTAGACCCTTTGGAGTTAAAGAATCCAATCTAAAAATCCAGTAAGCCTCATGTAGAAGCAAACTGGATTTGATTCGATTAGGTTCTGATGCTATAACCTCCTCTATCACACACTACCTCAAATCGCTCACTTGATGCCGTGCATCAGAAAAATGTCATGACACCGTGGTCTCACCAAAGGATGTAGAGTCAATGGTTTAGGACCCTGTACTTTCTGCCTTAGGGTATGCTCACATGGCTTAACTGCGGGGCATACAGTACGCCCCGTAATTACGCCGGGTCTTCGGGAGTCGCACTAATCGGTGCGTATCTCCCCATGCGTACAATACGATCGTATTGTACGCCCGGGGAGAGGAGACATAATCCATAGTTCTCCGTGAGAGCTGTGGATTACCGTAATGATTGGGGCGCATTTTACTTGTATTAGAACGCAGTACGCTCCAAATACGTGTCAAAATGCGCCCCAAAATAAGCCGTGTGAACTTACCCTAAGACTTAAAGGTGCGTATCGAAGATCGATGTTCATTAATCCTTATCTTCAGCGGGCGGCAGGTCTGTCCAATATATGCTTTACCGCACAGGCATTTTAACATGTAGATAACATTTTTACCAGCGCATATGAAAAAGCCTCTTATGGCTATATCATAGCCATCACAAGGATGTTTAATGTGTGTGCCCTTTATTGTAGAACTACAGTTCTGACATGACATGCAGGGGAATGTTTAACCAAGTTTGATGACATTTTTTTCCGGATCTAATATCCGAGTGGACTAGCATATCCCCTATTGATTTGCCACGTTTGAAAATGTACCTAGGGGGCTCCTTAAACAAATAACCATGCTTTGGGTCGCTGGCCAATGTCAATGTCTTTGGATAGCCTTTTTAATAATGACAGAGTGTTTGTCATAACTTGATACAAACAAAAGACGTTTAGACGTAGATTTCGCATGAGGTGTCAAAATGTAATCTCATTGTAATTTAGGTACTTCATGTCCTACTCTGGAAAAACGTGATGGTGTATAAGGCCTGCTAATGACTTTGTCTGATGAGCACTTTATAGTTGGAAGCTGGGAGACTCCAACACAGACCTTGGTGTTACGTCCTTCATAAAAAAACTTTTGGTCATTATATGATATTTAGGCAGGTATATAGGGCCAGTTATGAAAGGTAGGCAGGTATATATAGGGACAGTTATGATAGGTATTCACCTCCATTAAAAAACAAAAAAATATATTACTCATCTTGGCTCTCCTGGCTGTTTCCCCGTCGAACACCTGTCTTCCGGAGCAGGTGGCATGACGTCATCACGCCGCCCACTCCAGGACAGCAGTTCCGGTGTCTACTAGGCCCCAGGCCTAGGCATAGGCTTAGGGCCTAGCAGGGGCGTCGCTAGGCAGATTCATTCGGGGCACGAGCCCCGAATGAATCTGCCTGTGCCCCGAGTCTCGGCGGCTCCAGGCCGCTGCGGTGGGCCTGGAGCGCACCTCAGTGCGGGCGGCGCCCGCCGATCTCTCTGACTGTGCGGCCGTTTCCCATCGGCCGCGCAGTCAGAGTCGGGGAGGAGGCAGGACGGATCATTCCCGTCCTGTCTGCTCCCCAGTATGTATCAGCGCTTGCTGAGCGCTGTACATACACGTGGGCGTCACAGGGGGCGTGACGCGCCGCTGTCATCACCCCCCTGCGACGCTGGGATCCTCTGAGCCGGCAGCTCTGCCGGCCGAGGAGGTCCCGTGCCCCGCGAGACGGCGTAAGCAGCGTGATGACATCACGCTGCTTACACCGCTCTCAAGCTGCAGGACCAGGACGCGCGGGCCGGGCTCATTAGGTAAGTAGTTTTTTTTTAATTTTATTAGCTACAGGGCGGGCATGTGTGGCTACAGGGGGCATATGACTACAGGGAGGGCATGTGTGGCTACAAGGGGGAGGCATATGGCTACAGGGGAGGGCATGTGTGGCTACAAGGGGGGCATTGGCTACAGGGAGAGGGCATTGTGGCTACAAGGGGGGGCATATGGCTACAGGGGAGGGCATGTGTGGCTACAAGGGGGGCATATGGCTACAGGGAGGGATGTGTGGCTACAAGGGGGGCATATGGCTACAGGGGGCATATGCCTACGGGGGGGGGGGACATGTGGGCACAGGGGGCATATGGCTATGGGGGGTGGGGCTACAGGGGGCATATGGCTACAGGGGAGGGCATGTGTGGCTACAAGGGGGGCATATGGCTACAGGGGGCATATGCCTACGGGGGGGGGGGACATGTGGGGCTACAGGGGGCATATGGCTACGGGGGGGTGGGGCTACAGGGGGCATATGGCTACAGGGGAGGGCATGTGTGGCTACAAGGGGGGGCATGTGTGGCTACAGGGGGGGGCATGTGTGGCTACAGGG
This sequence comes from Phyllomedusa bahiana, assembly GCA_025379985.1. Lineage (NCBI taxonomy): Eukaryota > Metazoa > Chordata > Amphibia > Anura > Hylidae > Phyllomedusa > Phyllomedusa bahiana. Next base: position 20,570 of record JAODAL010045904.1, on the reverse strand, counting down.
GGGGCATGTGTGGCTACAGGGGGCATGTGTGGCTACAAGGGGGGGCATGTGTGGCTACAGGGGGCATATGGCTACGGGGGGGGGCATGTGGGGCTACAGGGGGCATATGGCTACAGGGGGGCATGTGGGGCTACAGGGGGCATATGGCTACAAGGGGGGCATGTGTGGCTACAAGGGGGGGGCATATGGCTACAGGGGGGGGCATGTGGGGCTACAGGGGGCATATGGCTACGGGGGGGGCATGTGGGGCTACAGGGGAGGGCATGTGTGGCTACAAGAGGGGGCATATGGCTACAGGGGGGGCATGTGTGGCTACAAGGGGGGGCATATGGCTACAGGGGGGGGCATGTGGGGCTACAGGGGGTGCATGTGGGGCTACAGGGGGGGCATGTGTGGCTACAGGGGGCATATGGCTACAGGGGGGTGCATGTGTGGCTACAGGAGAGCATGTCACTGGCTACAGGGGGCCTATATGGCTAAGGGGGCATGTCACTGGCTACAGGGGGCCTATATGTCTAAGGGGCATGTCACTGGCTACAGGGGGCATATATGGCTAAGGGGGCATGTCACTGGCTACAGGGGGCATATATGGCTAAGGGGGCATGTCACTGGCTACAGGGGGGCATATATGGCTAAGGGGGCATGTCACTGGCTACAGGGGGCATATATGGCTAAGGGGGGCATGTCACTGGCTACAGGGGGCATATATGGCTACAGGGGGGCATGTCACTGGCTACAGGGGGCATATTATGTGGCTATGGGGGCAGTAACGTGGCTACAGAGGGCTAATCACCTGACTACAAGGAGCATATTACTGGCTAAAGGGGGCAGTAACCTGGCTAGAGGGGGCTACAACCTGGCTACAGTGGGCTACTACCTGGCTATAGGGGGCAAATATTTACCTACAAGGGGGTAATTATTACCATTTGGGGCACTATAGATGGGGATTTTGTATAGAGATAGGAAATTGTAGAGAAACGCTGATAAAATGAGGAGTCTAAGATGTTTGTTTTGTAAATTTTTCAGTGAAGAGTTCTGGACGGTAGAAGACATCATGGCGTCTGGGACAGATGGAGAAGAAGAAGAGAAAGAGAACAACTCTTTAGAGACGTCTCCTGTAAGTCACTAAATATAACTGCAGTGTAATCATTTATAGTTCTCCTGAGCGTCTACATACAAAGGTTTTTCTCTGTAAAAATACATCCGCAGTTCACAATGAGACGCAATAAAGTCCGTGTGCACCTGGCCCTAATCAGAAAAACTTAAGGGCCCGAGCCCCGGGTGTTTTGGGACCCTAGCAACGCCCCTGGGGCCTAGTAAGGCAGCAGCGCGATGAGATCATTGCATCGCACCACTGCCTTCAGTGGGCTAAGCAGCCAGTATCAGTGTATACCGGCAGCTTTGCCTCAACTGATGCCTGCAGCGGCGGCTGTGGATGCTGTATCACTGGGTCTCTGTGACCCAGCGATACAGAGAGTGGTGAGAGGGGCCTGTAGGCCCCACTAGCTCAGGGGCCCAGTCACAACTGCGACCGCTGCGACCCATGTAGCGACGCCACTGGGTAAAGGTGCTGGACTGACCAAGCATGTCTCCAGACCTAAACCCTATTGAGCATCCGTGGGATGGAAAGCGGAGGAGCGTAAGGTCTCTAACATCCACCAGCTCTGTGGTGTTATCATAGAGGAGTGGAAGAGGATTGCTGTGACAACCTGTGAAGCTCTAGTGAACTCCATGCCCCAGAGAATTAAGGTAGTGCTGGAAAATAATGGTGGCCACACAAATTATTGATTGAATTTGTCCACTTTCACTTAGGGGTGTACTCACTTTTGTTGCCAGCAGTGTAGACATTGATAGCTGTGTGTTGAGTTATTCTGAAGGGACACCACGTTTACACTGTTACACAAGCTGTACACAGACTACTCTACATTGTATCAAACTGTCATATCTTCACTGTTTTCCCATGAAAATATATAATCCAATATTTACAAAAATGTGAGGGGTGTACTTACTTTTGTGAGATACTGTATATGGTTTGCAGATTGCCTATATATAGCTGGTAGTCACTATGTGGTGGTTGTATGTGGTCATGGTCCATCAGTATTATTTTCTCATTATGTAGTAGAATATTGATGTTCTTGGTGTAATTGGCTTTTTTAGTAACAGCATTATGGTGAGATGTTTGCTTCATATAATGGTGTATTATTTGGTAACTTTGGGCGACATGTATGATCTCTGGCGCCCAGGCGCCATTTTTTTCCGCTCATTAGTAGCGTAGAATGTGCCTGAGTTTATGAACCTGTTCTGGTGCGGGTCATAGATTTAGCACTTTCTAGCTAGAAAACGAGACTTTTGGCTCATTTAAACCACTTTTAAAGTGCTCTACCTGTTCCAGTAGTAATGCGCCAGGATTTGCTGTACTTAAGCTATAAATGTGTAGCTTTGTATGGTTGTAGTGCGACACGCCTCCAGCACGCCAACGATCTCAGGCGCATTACAAAATGCCGTGGGCACTCTGTAACGCGCCTGATATTGGTGTGTGCCTGATTAAAAATAGGGCTAATGGGGCTGCGACAGTTTTCGGGCTGAAAAGACGCCAGACTTCTAGCTCAGCCCCGTATATACAAGTCGCCCTATGTGTTTACATTATTTAGAGGTATAAGGGCATGTTCCGCTGGCCGCCCGAAAAAGATTGAACATGCACATTCTTCCGTCCGGTTTTCAGACGGAATATGTGCATGTCAATGTGAAGAGGGAGGGCTTTTCTCTGCTCATCGCGGCCATGGGGATGGCACTTAAAAAGGACAAATACCGGTCTGATAAACCGACCGGTATTTTTCCTATGTCGTGGGGACATGCCCTTACACTAACATACATAGATGAAGGCTTTTGAAACAAGAAAAACTTTTCGGCACCTATTTTCATTGTACAGTGTAGGCAGTATCTATATGGAAAACAAATATGATAGACAACAGGAACATATTGTTTTTTTCTCTGTAAATATATGTGTCACAGCCAGCCTTACTGAGAAATATATAACACAAAGAGCCCGTGCCATGGATGATTTAGGACCCTAGCAATCCCGCTGGACATGAGTATGTAGTGATTCAATCCAGGATTAAAGGAAAGATCTAAGTCAACCATAACCCTAAAACAACTGTGCTGCCTAGATGATATACTGGTATCACACACTGAAATGAAAATATCAGACTCTGTAGATGGATAAAAGATCAGCTTTTGAAAGATTTATTTTCATATAGAGAATGGATATGATGTTGAAAATAGCTGACAGGCAGTTCCTGGTGTTTTGGAGTAGTGTAGTGGTGATATCAAAAGTATATGATTCAGCATAGAGATGGCATTGAAAAACAAATCTGTTGGAGAAACTCTAAAAGGGTTCTGCAGAGAGAAACTGGAGAAGACCTAGGGCTGAACCAGCGGTGTAGCTAGAGCTTTTGCTGCCCATGGCTGTCCCTGAGTTTGCTACCAATTTTTACAGACCCCGCCTCCACTTTTTAGGCCACAGACCCTTCCTCATATGCATAAATCATAACTGCTGCTTAACCTCTTACCAGCACAGGATACGCACTTACTCCGATCAGCACTCTTGCGGCAAGGGGGAAGGCTTCCATTGCCGCCATGTATGCGATTCTAACACTTCCTGTCCTAGTGTCATGATCATGTCTGAAAGACCCCCAGCTTTGAGCTCTGGTCGCCGGCCACGGCCGTTGCGACGAAATTCATGGTTTCTGACATAATGCCTGCATTTGTATTTACTAGTGTGAACTCGATCTGCATTCTTAATTGATTCATGGCCAGGAATCTTCCAGCACTCCACTTGCTTCTTGTTGGTTTCTGTTGATTGACAGTCCTTTGTTCCTATCAGGTCTTCTGTTACTTCCACCCATTACTTTCATCCTTTTGTCTTCTGGCAGGTATATAAGGGCTAATATACCTCTTCCCCTTGGCTGCTATAGGGTTTGTTTCTGCCTGTTAGCGTGCCTGTCTTCTTCTGTGCCTCTTTAGTTATTGGACTTAGCTTGGTTACTGACTACTCTTCTGCCTCCTGATTTTGTACTGCGTCTCCTGATAGTTACCGAATTGGCTTGTCTTCCGTTTATTCTTCTGTCTTCCTATTTGATACTGTGTCTCCCGCACGTTTCTGACTTTGCTTGCCTGACTCTCCCTTATTGAGTTCCTGTTTGTCTGTCTTCGTCTAGTGCTTCACATTGTTCAGTGCAGTTTGCAGTCTGGTTGGGGCCGACCTATTAAGGAGTCGGGCACCCCAAAAGGCAGGGACAGTGGTTGGGACCAGCGTCAGGGCATCACGCTGTCTGTGTCTTCCCGTGTGCCCCTGACTGTCCCTAACACCTAGGCTGGTAGTGCTAGAACCGTCACATTTGAACACCCTTCTGCATTGCTAATACAATGAAGAGTGTACTAATGATCCCGCCCCAGGAGATTTTAAAAATAAGTAAAAAGTATTCAAAGTTCAAATCACCCCCCTTTTGCCATTGCCATTTTATAAATATTGTACGAAAATAAAATAAAAAATTACACATAATTGATAATTCCGCATCCATAAAAGTCTGAGCTATTAAAATATAACATAATTTATCCCGTATGCTGAACACCGTAGAAGAAAAAAAATTCCATACCTGATAATTGCGTTTTTTGGGTAATTTCAACATCCCCTAAAAATTGGAATAATAAGTGACCAAAAAGTCAAATCTATGCCAACATATTTCCAATGAAAAGCACGCTGCAGCTAGCAAAAAATGTATCCTCACTCCATAGGTGGAAATACAAAAAAAGTTATCAGTTGCAGAAAATAGAGCTGGACCGCAAATTGAAGAAATAGAAAATGTTTGGATTTATATTGCAGTACTCAAGCATAACAAAAACACTACATGTTTGCTATTGCCGGAATCATACTGCAGAAGAGAGATAACCCATCATTAATACCGAAGAGAGAATGCCCTAAAAACAAATACGTTTTTTTTTCACATTTCACCTCACTTACAATTGTGTTGTGGTTTCCCAGTATATTCTATGGTACGGTCAATGAGACTATTAGAAAATAGATTTTGTCTATGTAGATGGAAAAATAAAAAAGTTTTGGCTCTTGGAATGTGATGAGGAAAAAAAACAAGAAGCCTTATTATTATGACCGTCTGTCAGGAAGGGGTTAAAATAATCATTTTTTTGAGTCATGATATTCTAACTCAGTTAATGAAGCTGTGTAAGGCTGCATACACAGGGCAATATATAAATACTGGTCAGATTCTGAATTAGGATCTGACCAGTATTTTACACTCGGTTTTTGGTTTTCTGTGTGTTTTTTGCACGGTATTTGGGAACAGTTTTGGGCCGTCCCATTCAATTGAATAGTACAATAATCTGCCACGTAAAGTGAAAGTGAAATTCGGCGGATTATTGGGCATGTTCAAAGTTTTTTGAGTTTTGAAATCCAACCTCAATAAATTCAAGCCATGTAGACTACAGCTCGGACTTTCTATTGAGGTCTGTAGGATGGTTTACAGTCAATTTTTCACCGGTTTCAAAATCTGAAAACCAACTGAAAGGCCGACTATAAATCCTTGCCATGTATACATATCCTAAGGGATTTTTATTGTGGGATGAGTTTATTTTTTATTGATACAATGTTAGGATACATAATGGTTATTCAGCCAACCTCACAAAAAATGGAATAAAAAGTGATAAAAACAAAGGTAGTTATGGCATGGTTTTTATATATGTATTTAATGTGACATGGTTTAACCCTTTAAAGGGGTTGTCTCACTACAAGGGATTGCTTTTCATGTTAAAGATCTTGCAAAACCAAGTCACTTTGCAATATTGTGTCCATTAACGGTGTCCTAACTATTCCTAGATATCCCCTCTTGTATGGGCTGCATCAGCTACTCAGGTCCCTATAGCTACAGACCTATTCGATTTCTCCTGATAGGCTGCCAGCATTGTAACTATAGCAACAGACCTGGTGTACTCAGCAGCTCATCACTGCAGGCCAGTAAAGCCAGTAAACACACCATTTAATTCAACAATGAAACCGAGAAAAATGAGGTGAGATGAATTGATGTAGTGAGACAACCCCTTTAAGGACCAACCGTTTCTTTTTTTATTTTGCTTGACAACGTTGTTTTTTCCTCCTCGCCTTCCAAGAGCCATAACTTTTTTTTATTTTTCCTCTACATTTAAGGGCTTTTATTTTGGGGGACAAATGAAATTTCCCTAATGGGTTATTCACCGTACTACAGAATATACTGGGAAACCGCAAAACAATTCAAAAGTGGGTAAAAATGGGGAAAAAAAACGTACTTGTGTTTGCCAGGTTTTTTTTATTACGTCTTTTCACTCTCCCATATAAATTATATCTTACCTGTATTCTGCAGGGTTGATATGATCCGGCAATACCAAATATGTACGGGTTTTCCTTATTTTTATTACCGTAAAAAAAAATCCAGTTTCTTTTTTTTGAAACTTGTGCCGCAGCGGCACTTCCTGTGAACAATTACTCTTTTGTACTTCCCCCATGGACTTTAGTGAGGAAGCATTTTTTGCAGGCTGAAGTGTACTTTTTTTGGTGCCACTTGGGATATATTGGGCTTTTGTGATCACTTTTATTCCAATTTTTTAGGGACCTGAAATTACCAAAATAAAAACACGATTTTAGCGCTTTGCAACTTTTTTCTTCTTACGGGTGTTTAGCATACGGCAAAAATTTTAATTTATATTTAAATTTAGATCGGACTTCGGATGCACCTGATACCATTTAGTGTAACTTTATTATTTACATATAAAACTTGTGGCAGAGGGGACCGCTGGAAAGTCGCATGATCCTGCCACTAGAGGGTCTACGGCGGAGACCTTCTGCAGATGCGCCACCGATGGGCTCGATGGGGAAAAGCCCCTTTTATTGTGTCAGTAGTGTTTTTTATTATGACACTTACAGTAGGGGCTAGAATAGCTGAAAGGGCAGCTTGGTATGGGGGGTTTTTTGGAACAGCTATAGTGCCCGGGTAGGTGGCTTTTCCCCACTGAGCCCAGGTCCTCGGTGGCCATCTGCAGAAGGTCTCCGGCCATAGACCCTCTAGTGGCAGGATCATGCGACAAACCAGCGGTCGCTCTCCCCACATATCCCCCTTCCTTGAAAAAGGCCGTAGGGCTTTCTCACATTGCCGAGGCTCCCTCAGGGCCCAAAGCTCCTACTTTTGGGGCAACATCTTCCCTAGCCTTTTGAGGGGCCAGAGCTTTCTTCTCAGCTCTGCTGCTTCACCCATTCGGTAACAACCACGCCCCCCAATTTCACCTGGGTACTAGACTTTTAAAAGGCTTCCAGAGATGTGTCCAATATCTGGGCTGGAACCAGGGACCTGGAATGCCCGGGGGCAGCCACCCACCCGGGCACTATAGCTGTCCCGAAAGAGCCCCCCCCATACCTAGCTGCCTTGCAGCTATTCTAGCCGCTACTGTAAGTGTCAGTAATATAACACTACTGACACAATATAGGTGGCTTTTCCCCACGAGCCCAGGTCCCCCGGTGGCGCATCTTTCAGAAGGTCCCACGGCCCCTATGACCCTCTAGGCAGGATCATGCGACACCAGCGGTCGCTCTGCCACAACATATATAAAAAGTTCAAATTACCCCCCTTTTGCCATGGTGTATAAAGAATACTAAAAGGGGGTACAAATGGCAGTTTTATTACTTCCTGCCTTAAAACTAGAAACATGGCGGGGATGCTTCCAGCCGCAATGTAAACATTCGGGCCTCATGATCTCGCTGGGGGCCCCGATCAGAGTGAGGAGCGGTGCGCGGCATCTAAGGAGTTAGACAGCATGGAATGGAGCAGGTTCCATTCCGTGCTGTTAGTGTTTGTTCACACGGGTTAAATTGGGGTGCATTTTGCCACGTATTTCACGGTGTACTGAGCTCAAATACAAGCAAAATGTGCCCCAGTCATTATGGTAATCCACAGTTCTCATAGAGAACTATGGATTACGCCTCCTCTCCCCGCTTGTACAATACGACGCGCGGAGAGATAAGTGACATGTCAATTACTAGCGGCGAATACGCGCCGCTAATAATGAGTGTCTATAGGGCCGACAGGCTGACAGCCCCCGCCCGTCAAGCTCCCGAAGTCCCGGCGTAATTGCAGTGCGTACTTACACCCCCGCTATTATGCCGTGTGAACTTAGCCTTTACCGGTGGGTGTCAGCTGCAAATAGCAGCCAGCACCCGCCACCTATGTAGCGGGATTGCGCTGCCAAAACATGTTTTTTTACAAGTAGAAATTTTTTTATTCTTAAGAAATCAGGGGTTTTGTGTATATTTTTTTTTTTTTATATTTGTTCAAACATTTTCATTTATTTGCTTACTTTTTTGTCCCACTATGGGACTAGACTATATGATCACTTGATTTTTATAACACATATTCATCAAAACAAAGCTGCTTCAGGATGTTTACTGTACTGTACAAGGTGTTTACTCTGTAGGCTACTCTGTACTGATGAGGGGCAAGAACTCCAAAACATCTGTCTGGAGGTGAGTAATTGGCTTGGCTTTACTCCTAGTCACACTGCAAAGATCATTGGTCAGATGTGACTTGAGGAACACTACATCCAATAGGTGCAGAGACCTAGCTCTTTTTCCATGATTTTATTTACATATATTTACAATTTACTGGAGCAATCATGGCATATAAGTCTCCACACAGGTTTATGAAGCCTCTCCATTTTGAGAAATGTTATGTCTTTTGAGTTACATCTAGAGCCTATTACCCAGCCAGCATTCTACTCTGCACTGATAAGAGGCAAATAAACTCAATACAGTTGAGTATATGGCTTGGCTTAACTCCCAATCGCATTGAAAGGCTCATTGAGTAAGTTGTTACTTGCGGAACACTACATCCAATATTTGGTGCAGAGCTCTAGGTCTTTTCCTTTGTGATTATTTGAATATATATAATTTTTCATACAGATATCATGGCATGTAAGTGCCCACACTCTCGTGGAGCCTTTTCCTAATAAGGAATGTCACACCTTTTAAACTAAACAAAGATATAGGAAAAAAACAAGAGAGCAGCATCCTGAATGCAAATAGTATGAAACATGCGGATGAGTTGGAAGTCTGCAGTGTAAAACACTGCAAAGACATCTAGAAGATTCATTAAAGGGTGTAGTAATTCCTTCGCCGCCTGCCCTGACCTGCCTGCCTGTCCTCGACTACGAGTTTGTGTCACGATTTGGTACCTCACTGTACCTTGGTTGCCATCGCAAGCAAGTCGCGTCAGGGGTAGGGACCTGGTAGGACTCCCACCACAGCAGGCCCATCCTGCCTTGCGGCGGGCTCTGGTGAATACCGGGACCTACTTAGATTCCGCTCCCTGGCGTGGCTTATACACATTGTCGGACTGGGGTTCCTAGGGCCCACCAAAGGAGTTTATTTTAGGGGCCCGCTTTGCTTCGATGTCTCCGCCTGTACGATGTCCCGCCCGATCTCGCTTCAACTTATACAGACCGATGTGATGACCTCATCACACTAATCTGTAATCTAGATGGAGCACTGTGAATTCTGACTCTCCCTGACCTACTTGCAGCAGGACACTGGTGGTGAATATAAAAGGTCTAATGATTTATGCCCCCCTCCCCGAATGATACTTTTTATATAAGGAAAAAAATATCAAAAGCTATAACACAAAGTACTGAGTATAAAACCACTAAATAACGGTTGTACGGTTACCAAATAACACTGCTACATAAAACAAGAATCCCAAGGCCAATATTACCAATAATTAAGACCAGATACTGCAACACGATGATAACATAACACCACCACATAGTAACTGAATAATACCACAATGCCATGACCACATATCATCACCACCTACTGACTGGATAATACCACGACACTATGACCAAATATCACCACCACATAGTGACTGAATAATACCTCAACACCATGAAATCATATCACCACCAAATAGTAACTGACTAGTACCACAACACCTTGACATCATATCACCACCACATAGTGACTGAATAATACCATAACACCATGAACACATATCACCACCACATAGTGACTGAACAGGGGCGTAACTAGAGAAGCCAGGGCCCCAAAGCAAACTTTTGGATGGGGCCCCCTACCACTCCCCCTCCCCTCGCCCGCCTCCCTGACCACGACCATGTACCAGGACATGTTGTTAGGTAATGTAGATAATACAAGGGGCAAATACCTCACTCTACATATCACCATCATACTGCTACCAAACAAATCCACTATACCAAAACCAATATTACCATAACCCTACTACATATGGACTTGATTATACCCCAAACATGACCAAAAATCACCACCACATAGTGACTGAATTTTAACCCAAACCACTTTTACTGATCAGTACAAAAAGACCAATAGTAACCCCCATATAGTGACCATATAGTGGTATATACTAGTGTACACAGGCTCTGCAGACTGTATATAACCACCATACAGTGACCATTATAGTGGTAGGCACCAGTGTACACAGGCTCTGCAGACTGAAATATAACCACCATACAGTGACCAAAATAGTGGTAACACCAGTGTACCAGGCTCTGCAGACGTAAAATTAACCTCCATAAAAGTGACCATATAGTGGTAGACCACCAGTGTACACAGGCTCTTGCAGACGTATATTACCTCCATACAGTGACCATATAGTGGTAGACACCAGTGTACACGGGATCTGTAGACATATAAGTGATACAGTGTATTTACATCTTGGACTCACAGGTAAACGTTTTCTCGTTTGACTTTCCCCTTGTTCTGCAATCCGGTCCAGACCGCCATCATGACACTCCCGACGACTTGCCCCCTGGAGATTTAGCCCACAAATATCTTAGAATCCTGACTTTTCCAGCAAATTGCCCCACTGGCTATATGGGGCCCATTTAGGCAGGCAGGCTTTAGGTAGCTATAGGGAGCCATACAGGTAGACAGGGTTAGGTGGGCTATAGGGCCATATTTGGTAGGGTTTTCGTAGCGAACGGGGCCCCCTATAAGTAGACAGGCAGGGTTCGGGGCTATATAGGTAGGCAAGCTTTAGGGGGCTATAGGGGCTATATAGGCAGACAGGCTTCACGGTAGCTATAGGGCTATTCAGGCAGGCAGACTTTAGGGGGCTATCTAGGCAGGCTGGGGGGCTATCTAGGCAAGCTGGGGGGTCTAAAGGCAGGCTTAGGGGTACACAGCAGGCTTAGGGGGGTATACAGGCAGGCTTAAGGGGTATACAGGCAGGCTTCGAGGGTATACAGGCAGGCCTAAGGGGTGTATGGTGGAGACTTAGGGTATACGGGCAGGCTTAGGGGTGTATAGGCAGGCTTAGGGGTGAATAGGCAAGCTTAGGGGGGTGAATAGGCAGGCTTAGGGGGTGTATAGGCAGGCTTAGGGGTTTTAAAACGGCAGGCTTAGAGGGTGTATAGGCAGGCTAGGGGGCTGTATAGGCAGGCTTAGGGGCTGTATAGGCAGGCTTAGGGGGCTGTATATGCAGGCTAGGGGTGTATACGGCAGGCTAGGGGGTGTATAGGCAGGCTAGGGGTGTTATAGGCAGGCATACGGGGTGTATAGGCAGGCTAGGGGGTGTATAGGCAGGCTTAGCCTCCCTTTTAGCGCTGCCTCTAAAACCCCTCGGCCGGAGGACCCGGGCGTTCGAGGGCAGTATGCGCCGGGACCCTCAGCACCCTGCCCGCCGCAGTGAACTGTTAAGTTCACTGCCGGCGGGCACAGGAGCGGCATTACCGGGGTAGCGGACGCAGTAGCAGCTGCCCCGGGGCGCGGGCCCCCCTGAGCGCACAGGCCCCGGAGCAACTGCTACGTTTGCTACCCCGGTAGTTACGCCCCTGTGACTGGATAATACCACCAAAATATGACCACATATCCATACCACATACTGACTGGATAATACCACAACACCATGACCACATATCACCACTACATAGAGACTGAATAATACCACAATACCATGACCACATATCACCAACACATAGTGACTGAATAATACTGCCACACCATTGCTGAATATAAATCACTACACATTGCACACATATAAGTGTATACAGTTCAGGTACATTTAGTGACTCGCAGGTGACATTTCTTTGATGTGTCGTTCACATTCCCTTTTCTTCTCCATCCGGTCCACACCACTATGGTGACTTCTCCCGACCAACACTCGTCCCTGCAGATTTGGATACAAATATCTTAGAATCCTCACTTTTTCTGCAGCTCCTTACTTATAGGTATATAAGTCCCCTCAGTTAGGTAGGTGTATAGGTCCCCTCAGTTAGGTAGCTCTATATCTCCCCTCATCAGACAGGAAGCTCTATAGGTCCCCTCAGTTAGGCATTTTCAAATACCCCGGGCTCCACCAACGAAGTTCCTCAGGGACAGAAGAGCAGACACACAGTGCAATGTGCGTTACAGATTTACAACACAGGGTGCGACTTTAAACTAATTAGAATCACGCTCACCTTTTAGAGCTGTACAGGTATGGTACAGCTCACATTAAAGCTCAAATTTAAAAGCCCACAGCTGATCCGCTGCACCTCGCCCTCTCCGAGCAGCTCAGGAAACCTCCAATCTCGCAGCCCAGCAGACTCCGGCAGCAGTAGTAGGAAAGAAGGACACTCGTAACACGAGTGAAATTAGGAGTTCCCGTGGCGCTTTCAGGGGCAAAAACAATTCAAAGAAAAGCCAACTTAAGCATCAAGCTGGTTTATTAAAGTAAATATAAAACAGGAAAGCTACGCGTTTCGCAGGGACTCTACTCTGCTTCCTCAGGCACCCAGTTAGGCAGGTACATATATGGGCCCCTCAGTCAGGTAGGTATATATATATAGGCCCCTCAGGCAGGTGTGTGTATGTATATATATATATATATATATATATATATATATATATATATATTTTATATATATATAAAATATATATATACTCCTGCCTGAGGGCCCATATATATATGGGTCCCTCATATAGGCGGGTATATATGGCATCTTAAGTAGGTACACACACATATAATATATAAATATTATATAATATATTTTATATTATATATATATGCCCCTTAGCTAGATAGAGACGCTTGGGGGGCATTGCTCTAGAGGGGAGGGGGGCTTGCTGGTGCTGAGAGGGGGCCCGCGCTGCACAGCAGCGCTCAATACAATTTCACTTACATCTCTGTGATGGGAGCAGCCGAGCCCTGCTCTCTCTCTGCCTGCAGGCGGGACAATTTGAATACATGAAGCCCCGCCCATCAGTCGGAGCTTAATTCCAGAGCAGCTAATTACATCATTTAGGCCCCAGCCCAGGGCCCGGGCTTCCTTGGTTCCCTTTTTGTCCTGCCCGCGGGAAAGAGAAGAGCAGGGCTGGGGCTGCCCCCATCCCCAAGATGTAAGTAAAAATTGGGTATTGAGCGTCGCTGGGGAACGCACCGGGGGCCCCCCCTCTCAGCAGGGGCAAGCCCCCTCCCTTCTAGAGCAATCCCCCAACGTCCCAAACAGCTAAGGGGCATAAAATAAAATTATTTTAAATATATATATATATATTTTAATTTTATATATATATAAAATTTTTACCCCCGGTTGGGGATGCCCAATATACCCCCCAAAATTTGGGGACCCATATATATTGAATGTGGCAAAAAGCGGGAAAAGGGTGTACAAGGGAAAATTGAACACCCCGGGCCATTTGTCCTGGCATGCCCCTTTCAATGTCCAAACAAAAACCCCCAAAGGGAAAAAGGGGGGGATTGGGGGAATAAAAGGCCAAACTTCAATGGGGTGTCGACAGTTTAAAGACTGTCGAAAATATTTTAAAAAGCGTAAAAATTTAGAAATGGTTTCACCTTTTCCGGGCCCGGGGGGCCCTTTTTTTTTTGGGGAAAGTGGGGCATAGAGCAGGGGGTTGCTCATTTCCCCAAGCCCCACCCGGGGTTTTTCCCTGGGGGAAAAAAGCAGCATGAAAGTTTATTTAGGGGGTTTACAACCCCTTTCAAAACCTTCAACCCTTTTGGGTGGAGCCCTGCGGGAAAAAAACCCACCGGGGTTTTGGAACTAGAAAAACTGACAGAAAAGGGGCTAAACCTCTATTAATTAGAGCCCAGACGGGCGGGCCCGTTTTGTTTTTTTTTTGGTTTGTGTCCCCTTCCCTTGCACTTTTGAAACTTTCTTTTTTGCTGCTAAAAAAAAATACGAACCCCTTTTTTTTCACCGGAAAAAACCCGGTCTCTGTCTCGGGCCTAAAAACACTTTAAGTCCCCGATCCCAGAGCCGCAAAAACCCTCACACAGGGTTGGGAGGACGCTTTGGGCAAAATAGAGGGAAGTACTCTTCTGAGAAAAACAAAAGGAAAAATTATGCCTGGGGAAAAGCAGCTACCGAAACCCCGGCCCGAAAGAGGCGGAAAAAAAGGAGGGAGTTGGTGAAGCGGGCTAATTCAAGCCAACCTAACCCCCCAGCTGTTGGGGGCCAAAGCCAGCAAAAAAGCGCACGAAGGGGACCTTTCCGGGCGCAAGCTGGGGAATAATCGCCTCTAATTGAACCCACCGGGCCCACCCGGTGAAAACAAAAAGAAAGGGTAAACCCACACGCTGCGCAACACCCTACGGACCCGGCTGAAAGGGCCAAAGAAGTACCAACCATGCTGGGGGCCAAAACCCCCGCCAAGTTTTTTGAAAAGGTTCCCCCCTGCGCAAAAATTTCCCGGATGACGACATCGGGGCCCTTACCTGGGGCCCTTTTGGGTGCGGAAAAGAGAGAGAGCCCCTCCCGGGCGGCCCTTTTTGGGGGGAAATGTCCGGCTCCCCTTTTTAAACGGCAAAAACCGCAAAAGGGCCCTTTTTCGCCCTGCGTGCCAAAAACCCCAAAGGGACTACAAAAAACCGGGGGGGGAAAAATCCGGGCCCAAACCTTGGGGGTCCCCCCCTTGGGGCCTTACGGGCCCAGAGAGTAAAAAGCCGGGGAAATTTTAAAAAAATCCCCCAAGCCCCCCCGGGTTTCCAAAAAAATGTACGACATTTTTTCCACATTCCCAAACCAAGGCTACAGGGGAAACCCACACACCCCCCCGGGTGGCCCGAGCAAAGTGGTCGGTGACCTTTTTTGGTGGGGGCCCATCCCATGAAGCTCCAAGGGCGGGGGTTTAAAAAACCCCCCCCAAAAACCCGGGGACAAATTGGCCCCGCGGTTGTGGAAGGGGTTTACGGCCTACAGAGGAGTTCCGCAGGTCCCTACATCCCCCGGGGGAAATCCGAAAAACCCCCAAAAAACCCCCTTTAAAAACTGCCCCTGCCCCCAAAAGGGGTTTCCCCGGGTATAAGGGAAAAGGGGGGAGGGGCCCCCTCCCCCAAAAGGGGACCCGTTTCAAAGGGCCCCCGGGGCCCCCCCTTAAGACCTGGCATCCCAAGGACTGGGAAAATTGTGGGGGAAACGTTCCCCGGGGAAAGGGAGGAACCCAGGGAATTGGGAGGGGGAAAGGCGTACCTCCTTTTTTCCCCCCGCCCGCCCAAAATTTTCCACTCGGGCCCGGTGTTTGGAAAAGGGGGAAAACCCACGAGAGGCCCTGTTTACCATTAAGGGAAACTTTTGGGGTACGGGGCCCTCCGGGCCCCGGGGGGGCTTTAGTGCCCCTTTGTGCAACCCGAAGGGTTGAGCCCAGAAGCAACAAACCTACTACCCCGCCGGATAGGGGTAAGTTTTTTTATCCATGGGGTACCGGGACTCCCCCCCCACTCCCAAAACGGGAAAAAAGAGCCCTCCCCTTTGGGGGGTTCCCCCAAACATAAAGGTGGCCGGGGTTGCCCAAATTTTTCCCCTCAAAAACCGCGTTTTTTGGGGCCTGTGATTTCCCCCCGCGTTTTGGGACCGGGGGGGAAAAAAATAAAACTCAAAAAAAATTAAAAATGAATTTTACCTTGTAAATGACGTGTCCAAAAAAATTTAAATTTTTTAACCGGGGGTTTTTTCCCCCTTTGTCGGTCCTGGCTGGACCCCCCAGGGGGAGACCCCCTCTTTTTTTTAGAACTCTCCCCCCTTCCCCATCCGAGGGGGAATTTTGGAAACAGAACAATGGGGGATTTCAAACCCGGGGTTAACCCCTTGGAAAAAGCGTAAATTTCTTTGGGATGG
This sequence comes from Phyllomedusa bahiana, assembly GCA_025379985.1. NCBI lineage: Eukaryota > Metazoa > Chordata > Amphibia > Anura > Hylidae > Phyllomedusa > Phyllomedusa bahiana. The sequence continues at coordinate 4,391 of JAODAL010045904.1, read as the reverse complement.
GAGACCGCAGGGAACCGGGAAAGATTTGGTCACCCCAAACTTCGCCGTAGGGGACAATTTATTAAAAAACCGGGTGAGAAAAAACCCCCCAAACCCAAAGGTGGGGGAAAACGGGGTTGGTAGTCCCCCGAACACATTCCGTATGATTTTTAGAGCTGGCACTTTCCCCAATTTTTTGGGGGGAAAATTGGGGGCGGAAAAAAAAGGTAGCGGTGGAGCGAAAACTTCAACGGGCCCCGGGAAATCTACAAGGGCAGGGGGGATGAATTCTGTCAGCCCTTTCCCCGGATTGCCCCCCCGGGGTCCACCCCCAAAACCCCCCTTTCCCCCGGATTCCATTGGGTTACCTCCCTCCTCCCCTTTAAAAAGAGGTCCCAAATTTGAGGGGGGATTGGCATGGATTTTTTTTGGGCCTCCCCCCCCCCAAAACAGCTGGGGGCCCCAAACATATCTTGGTTGACTGGTTAGGGCCACCCGCTTAACCCGGGAAGCTATACCCTCAAAAAAATACCCCCTCAAAAAGGGAAAGCAGGGGGGCTGTTTCAGCTTTTCCCCCCATTTTTACAGGGACCCCCCGGGAAACCTAAACCGACGGGTTTACCCCCCGTTTAAGTTCCAAAAAGGAACCAAAGAGCTATGCCCCCGGGCAAAAATTGCCCCCCCTGCGCACCTCCGGTACCTTTCCCCCCAGCCCGATGGCCCGGGTTTCGAGCGCTTTTAAAAAAAAAAAAAAAAAAACCCTTAAAGGGCATTTTAAAAAAAAAGGTGGGGGACAAGAGGGGTTGGGATTGGGGGACCACCGGTTTGCCCTATTCCTTTATGTTCACCACCCGGGGAAGTCCCACGGGGGAATCCGGGGGGTTTCCTCCATTCGAGCGGGCTAAAAAGGGAGCATCCCCAGGGCTCCTGGACAAAGGGCCAGAAAAACAGGGGACCAAAGGAAACCCCTTTCCCAGAAGTGTCATGGGAGCATATACCCGAAAACCCAGGACCCAAGGATCGCGGCATTTATCCCATTGAAAGGGGAGAAAAAAACCTAAAAGGCCCAAAGGAACCCCCAAGGCCCGGGTTTACAACGGGCCCCAAAAGATTTCCATTTTTTTTTTCACCCGGGGACAGGGGGGGCCCCGGTCCCTTTTCCCCAACTGAAAGGGGAACCCAAGTTCCAAGTAAATGGAAACCCCCCCCAATGAGATTGTGAACGGGTGAGTGAGGGAATTACAATTTTTTTTTTCCAGCCAAAAAAAGAAAACCCTCCCAAAAATTAAAAACCATTTTAACCCTAAATCAAAACCTGGAAGGACCGAGAAAGCCTGGTGGCTGCAAGGGGGGTTTAGGGGGGTCCCAAAAAAGGAGTTACCCCCTCCCCCCCTTTTCCCAACGCGGAGTCCCCTTTTCAGAGGTCCAGAGACAAGGGGGTTTCCCCCCAGTTTTCCCACAAGGAACCCCAGGGGGTATTCTCTGAACTTTCCGGGGCCCGGTACAGAAGTCACCAAAAGGGCAAATTTTCCCCGAGCCCGGGCCAAAAAATGCGGCTGAGAAACCCTAAAAAGGGTTTCCAGGAACCCAAGGCAAAGGGCCAAAATTTTAGAAGAAGGGGGAAAATGGCCCAACCCCGGGGTAAAAAAGAGAAGTCCCCAAAGTGGGGGGGTCCAGCCCCCAATGGGGATTAAAAACCCTAAGCCAATGGGGAGCTTTCGGTTTTTTGTAAAGACTTTCCGCAATTTAAAAAAATCTCCAAATTCGATGCCTACCCCAAGCCAAGGGTGACCCCAGCTGATCGGGGTTTGGGGGGCCCCACGAGGTAAATGACCCCCCTTAAGACCCTCACCAAAGGGGGTTTGGGCAGGTTCCCCTCCACTAGATCCGGGGCCCAAAAGGAAAAAACCCCCTTTTCCCCCCCCCCAGGGGAAACTTCCAGTATGTCGTCCCCCCCTTTTTGGGTTTGATGGGGCCCCTGCACCTTTCAGAGGTTTTAATTTTTCCCATCCCCCCCCGCAGCCCCCCCCTTTAAAAAATATTTCAAACCGCATACCGGAAGAAGTGGGGATCTACCAAACGCCGAAAGGGATTCCCCAAATTTGGGTAAGGGCAAAGGGTTTCCCAACCCCGATAGGGGCCCCCCCGGGGCTAACCCAAAAAAAACCCAAAAAAAGGGCGCAAAAGGGCCCAGAGGGGGCCGCTAACCCCGGGTAAAAATATTTTTGGGCCGAGGGTTTATCAAACCCCAGTGAAACCCAAACTCCCAGGCCATTCCCCAAAAAAGGCCTCAAACCGTGTCCAAAAACCCGGGTTTGAGCCTCCTTTGGCATTGGGAGGTTAAAACGGAGGTTTGGGGGCCAGCCTTTGCCCCAATAAACTCCCCTCCCCCACAGATCTCCAAACCCAAGGGGGCAAAAACCACCCTAGTAAAGTGGAACCCGGAGGTTTAGCAACCTTTCTGAAACTTAAGGAGGGGACTCTGTAAGAGACCTGACTGGGATAACCCCATTTCAAAAATGGGGGGAAATTCCCAAAAGTACAGAAAAGGATCCTCAGAGGGGGTTTTGGGGGGCAAAAACCTGTCCCAAAGGGTTAATGGGGGGAGCAAAAACCCCCCTCGGGTTCCCCAGCCTAAGTCTGCCGGGAGAAAAAATTCTCCCATTGTAGAGAGGGAATGTCTGGCTCTGAAAGGGGAATCAGGCCTGAGGGTACTAAACTGGGGGGGAAAGGGAATTTTTGGGAGATCACTGAAACACTCCCCCTTTTTAAAAAAGTTTTGGGGCCCAAAAAAAAAGGGAAAAAATGCGAGGGTGACCCGGTGGTTTTCCCGGGCCCCACAGAAATTTTTTGTTTCCCGTTTTTAGAACACCATCCCGGGGCTCAACAACAAAAAAGCAGACCCCTTAAACAGAGTACATAGTTTTTGGGCACAAGGTGCTCCCCCCCCCCGGGGCTGACAGAGGGGGGGGGGTATGGGAAAGGTTGGGAACAGCAGGGAAGGGTTTTACAAAGGAGGTACACCCGGCCATGGTCCTGGCATGCACCTTTAAAAGGGGCCCCAAAAAAACATGCCCCCCAAAGGGGGAAGAAGACTTTTGGGGGGAAAGAAAGGCCAAACTTCAATAGGTGTCCCACCGTTTAAAACTGCCCACAAAGGGTTTTAAAAAAACGTAAATAAAAGTTAGTAGGGGGTTCAGCCAATTCCCCGGGCGGGCCCCTTTTATTGGGGGAATAGGGAAAAAGCAAGGGGGGGGTGCCCCCCACATTTCCCATTACTCCCCCTCCCGGGGGGTTTCCTGGGGGATAAAATTTAAGGTAACCGACTATGGGGTTTTCAAAACCCCCGGCTTTCCTTTAAGCCCCTTTTGGGGGGAGTCCTGCTGGAAAACCACAGGGTGAAACTTGCAAAAACTAAAATAAAGCTTTACCTCTGGTTTTGTTAAAAAAGCCCCCCCGACGGGGAGGCCCTTTTGTTTTTTTTTTGTGTTTTTTTTGCATGCCTTGCACGGTTTTTCTTTTTTTTTTCTGCTAAAAAAAAATTTCCCGAACCCTTTATTTTTTCCCCCTGGGGAAAACCGTCTCTGTTCCCCTGCCCCAACACGTGAAGGAAAAATGATCCCCCAAACCCTAAAAACTTTTAAAAAAATATAGGCCCCGGCTGTTCCGTTCCCAACTGCAAATTTGGGGACAGGGGCGCGGGCTAAAGGGTCCCAAAACTTTTTCCCTGGCCTGGGGGGTTCTTTTTTTCTTTTTTGCTAAGTAGGGCTGCGTTCACCCAAACAGCCACATTGTGAACGCACAAGTAATTTTTTTCAGAGAAAAAAACTTTTTGTTCCTGGGCCACTAAATTTTTTTGCAAAAAACCACATAGATCCGTCCCTCCCCCCTCACAGTCACTGTACAAAAGAAAATCAGGCCCCAAAAAAAATTTCATTTTCAATAGCCCTCCCCTCCTTTTGACAGGTAAATACCTTTAAAAAAAATAAAAAGTCACTAAAATAATACACCTATACATGGAGCAAAAATACCATATAAATTATTTCAACTCAAAAAAAACCCTAAAAAAAACCAAGACCCCAAAAAATAATTTCTACATAAAAGGGTCCCCCCTAAAAACTTTCCAAACTATACCGACACGTGAAACCCTCCCGAAGGGGACTAAACATTGTACACCCCCGGGGCCCGAAACGTAAAATTAAAAGCCAAAAAAGGGGGCCCCTGAAATAGTAAAATTAAATTTTTATGAAACCCCTGTAAAATAAAAAGTGATTACCCCTTCAGTTTACATTTAAAAATGACCTTAAAAGGGAAACCCTCTTTTTTGATCGGATTTTTTCAATTTTTCCCCTACACTTTCTCCATCCCCCCCAACCGGGGCCCTGATGATTTTTTTTTTTCCCCGGGCCCCA
>JAODAL010045903.1:0-31472 GCA_025379985.1 Phyllomedusa bahiana | reverse complement strand
CTTATGCTCTTGTCTTGTTGTCCATCATCTAATTGTAAGTCCCTACATTTATTTTTGATACTCCCTCATATTACTTGCATCAAACTGTTGGTTGACTCCATTCCATTATAAGTTTATAAGTTTTGTTTGTCATTCGTGTCAACAAGTGTTATTACAATTGTACCATTATCCTGGTATCATGCATGGACACTCACTATGAATAAGATGTAGGATAAGGACACCTTGTTCCACATCTAGGGCTAGTATTCATACACTATAGTCCATGAAAGACATAAAATACAAAGTACAATCAATTGAGGAAATCAATTCTTCAGAGATCTGTTATGCTTTGTGTCCCTACTGAACCAAAAAAGTCACCACATCCAGGAGTTATTAACTCATCAAGTCAACAATAACTAAGAAAGCCATCTTCATTGTGTGTGTGTTTTTGTTTTTTTTAAGACTTATTAGAATGCATAACTTCTAAATGTATGGAATAGAGGAGTGTTCTCCAACTCCAGTCCTCAAGGCCCACCAACAGGTCATGTTTTCAGGATATCCCACAGAATACACTAACTGAGCACTGCTAAGGAAGGCCAGAAAACATGACCAGTTGGTGGCCCTTGAAGACTGGAGTTGGGGAATCCTGGCATAGAGCACCTTGTATCGTTCATGATGATGTAATGTGCAGATATGGACATTGCAGCTTAGCAAATTGCTTTCAACTAGGAACATAAATCATTCAAAAGGAATCTAAGTCATACCAGCCCCCAGCAACCAAACAAAACCCACCATATTCAGTAGTCATTAAATGCTCGTATCATAAATCAATGGCAAAGAAAACAACTCAGGTAACAAGATCTTTTTTGATGCATTTATGTCATGGTGAGATTTAAAAAAATCTGGAAGAAATTGGCAAACTTACTATTTTGTTATTTAAATATTTTTATTCAAAGGTTAAAAACAAAAACAAAAATGCTCCACCAAAGAAAAATCCCGCCTCTCCCTTACCTACAGCGGGACATCAAGTACATTGATACATTAGTGCAGAAATAGTAATATAGAAACATTAAAACAAATCTTGGCTGAAATAAGGCAAATCAGTTATGCATAATAAACATAGTCATCAAAATGATTCTAAGTAAACATTTATAATAGAGAGGTGTAGAAAAGCAGTAGTGCATAGATGAGGAGATCATTAGTAAATGCCTAACATGTAGCGTACCAACTCTCTAGATAGGAGCCTGGATTCATCTCTCCAGGTGACTTGTAATTTCTTTAACCCCTTAAAGGGGTCTTGCCACGATCTCATTTCATACCTCCTGCATCCAGCTCTTCAGCTCTGTGTGCTCAGAAGGGGGCGTATGTGATTTGTTTGAATTGCATATCATGTGACCCAGCAGGATGACATCACCAGACCTTTCCTCTCTATAGTCAAATAAAGGTCTGTTTATGTATAGAATTGTAAATAGCTACACTGTAGCTCTTAGGTAACTTTTGTGCTCTACAGCACAAAGGTCCTTGGTTCAAATCCCTGCAGGAACTTAACCTGTGGATTTTATTTCCTCTTTATCAATGCACAGACCTCATTGAGGTTTCTTTTGGTTTTTTTTGCACTGTTTGACTTATTACTAACTAGTCCAAAGGACAAGAGTAGAGTAACAGCACCCGGGGTTTGAACACTCAGTAGCTGCCTGAGTGGAGAAGTGATGTCTGAGCATGTGCGACCAGGACTGAGAAGCTCTCATCCCTGGTCGTATCCCCTGGAGACGAGCTGTAAACAATGGATCACTAAAGGAGCAGCTAAAACAAAAACGGTGCAGAATTTTTAATAATGATGAATGGTGAAAATGTTTATTATTTAATTTTAAACTTCCCACATCAATTTTACTTCGTGGCAAAACCCCTTTAAGCCGAACGCCTAAAAAGTAGTTAATGACCGGAACATTTTTTTAGTTTTTGCCTTCTTGCATTTCAACAGTTGTAACTTTTTTATTTTTTCAATGACGCAGTTGTATGAGGCCTTGTTTTATTCAAGACAAGTTGTACTTTTGGGGGGAATAGTTTAAATTCACATAAATACTTGTAGAATTTTTTAAAATTTTTTGTTTAAAAAAAAAATGTTTACACCTTTCCCATTTCATACTTAATAACTTGTTAGATTAATTCTGCAGGTTATTACAGTCGTGTGGATACCTAGTATGTGTAGAGGGTTTTTTTTTTGTGTGTGCGTAATGCATGCACAATTATTTTTATTAAATATTTATTTTTATTTTATTATTTATTTATTATTATTATTTTTTACACTTGGTAATGTATTAGCATATTTATATATGCTAATACATTATAATCTGTGTCAGTCTGACACAGGCAGTGATTAGTGACAGCACACAATCTGCCCTGATCACTGGCTATCAAACAAAAGAGCCCTGGGCACTTAGGTCCAGGCTGCTTGTGCCATTCCCGGCTCTGTGGTCACCTGTCTTCCGATCACTCAACAGAGCATGGTAAAAACCCTTGATTGCGCTGCGGTATGAACTGCAGCAATCAAGGGTTTAACAAAGCACCGGCATGAGTTCCCCGTGCTTGCAGAGCTGCGCTGGATCAGGCTGTGTAGTACAGCAGTTCCCACTGCTGGGCGCCGGGAGCCCACAAACTCGATGCTTCAGACACACCAAGACGCTCTGCAATCGAACGATCCTGCACCGCAGATGTCAAAAGATCGTGGCGTGCATTAAGGGGTTGTCTCACTACAATGGTTGGGTTTTAATCAATACAGGTCGGAGCACAGAGCCCGTCCCGCACAGTATGTGATGCTTCTGTAGGGGATGGGGAGAGGGAGGGCTCTGGCTTCTGTGTCTGTGTAGCTGTGCTGCCTGGATTAACCCTGTGTGCCTACTCCCTCCTGCTCTCTACACAGATTGAGGAGAGCAGAGGTGAGGCTGATCTGTGGTCAGTACGATGTGATAGCAGTGAAGTGTGTTACGATAATCATGATGTGTCTGTGGAGCTCTGACTATACTAATAGAACAGATCAGGGGGGCATGTGAACGGTTCCTATCCCTCCCTGCTCTGCTGTATTAGTGACACATGGTGATTATAGTAACTCACTTCACAGCTGCCCTGTGTTTGTTCTGACAGGGTTTGTTTGTTGTTGCTTGAGATGTCCGTGGAGATTTGTATGCTAAGCAGGGGGTATAGGAACCTTTACATCCCCCTCTGCTCTGCTATTAACATACACAGCTTCACAGACCTCTGGCTCCATAGCCACTCATAGATCTGCCCTCTCCCTGCTGTCTCCTGACTCTGTGGAGAGGAGCAGCAAGAGCTCAGCCACAGCACAGTGCAGCTGATCCAGCAGTGAGCAGCAGATCTAGGCAGGCACACACAGGGTTAACTCTGGCAGCAAACCCCCTCGCCCTTACCCTGCTGTATAGAAGTTACTGCAGTCAGAGGAGGAGAGCTTTCTGTGTGCTGAGGGGAGGGGGAAGGGGGAGGAGAAGAGGCAGACAAGAAGTACGCCCCTAAATTCAAAAATCCTATAGTGCCAGACACACTGAGGTAGGCTGAAAGCCTGTAGTGAGACAACTCCTTTAAGGACTTAATTTGAGAGTAGACTTTCTCTTAGCATTCATTTTCCTTTCTATACAAACAGACTTTATTCATATATGTCCCAGATGTTGTACTCCTACCATCTAACCATAGTTGTGCTATTTATTTCCTTACAAGATATAAGAAATGTGCTATTGCTGTCTTTTCCAAAGAGATAATACTAAGGGCTTAGAATACATACAGATGAAGCAAAACTTAACTTGATCGATTTTGCACTGTGATATCACAGCACAGAGTGTTATCTCTACTTTCTCAATGCTTTTCAATAGACTTTGTTTACAGATAAGAGCAAGCTTGTGAAGCTTCACATTTTGGACCTTTATGTTCCAAGTATACCCTGATTGAGTACAAAAATGTTGGCGCTCTATACACTCTATGTGATCATGCCCATAACAAAAAGAAATTGGGCCAAAGATTGATTATTTGAATCTGAAGTTAGTTTCCAAAGACAATACAGGCATAATGTATCATGAATAGTCTACAGTAGACAGAAAAAAAAGAGGGAAACGGGAAGTACTAAAGACACCACATGTGAAATACCAGCATCATTGCTATAAGGATTTCTGCAAGGGTCCCAAAGTAAGGGGGCTCTCAGTCTCCAAGGCGCCATATTACTGGCAATGCTTATACTGCTAAAGATATCAGCTGCTATCTCCTTTCTGATCCTTCCTTCCCTTTTCTAATACGGTTCCAGAAGATGGTCAAGGGCTAAAAGAGAATGGAAGTCCTAATGTCATTCCTCTTACTCCTTTCAACTTACAGATCTAGTAACATTTAATTCACTACCATACCTGTGGCACCAAACTTTAACTTTTCCAATTGGATGCTACTCAGTGACTTTTAAGATAAAATATCTTGTTGTAACAAGTTATCTTGGCCAAGTTATCTTTGCTGCACCCTTACCAGTTCTTCTGGCTCTTGTTGAGCCTGAAATTTTAAAGATTGCCAAACTGATCTTGGCTAGCGCTGTGGTTTGTACGTAGTCCAGTCTAAGCTTTGCTCTGGTTTGGTATTTCTTTCATTAGATAGCCTTCTGAGGGACTGAATGCAGTCGATGGCTGATGCTGCAGTCATGTTCTGGTGGGCTTTTGGTTTTGTCAGAAGTGGTGGTGGAGAAGTCAAGCTGAACATTTAGACTAAAGTTAGGTAGACCTCAACTATACCTACATCCACCACTGGTAGATGAATCTGTGAATAAAGGTTGTGCCATAGTGATTGGTTGCCATCAACAGATCAAAGTTGGAGGTTAAAACTTATGTATCTACATTGTAGCCTTTCAGTAACCGGGAGACTAAGATAGTACCTTCATTAGAGCTAAAATATGGCTAAAGTAGCTTTTTGCTTTGGAAGGAACTTCAGTTAAAGGATGTTTTTAAAATGAACAAATATAACAGTAACAGAAATAATTAAATTCTACTGCATCTCTGTAAGTATCAACTTTGTTCAGAACATGGCCGCATTAAAACTGGTTAAAAGAATATCCATTTCTACTTAGGCTGTAGTGAATGCAATGGATACAGGTGTTATCTGTTCACTGTGGATAAAAGTCATCTTCCTTACACAGTGTAATGTAGACATTTTCTAAAAAGTAACCTCTTCCGTAGAACAAGAATCTGGAAGCTGGAGGTTATGGGACAAAGACAGGAATAGCATATAATACTTTGCTCCCAAAAGCGCCTTTACATAGAGACTTCTGTTTATTGATAGATCTTAGTTTTTTTTTATCCTCATAGCACTGCTTTCACAGTGAGTAAGTAATTTGCTAAATGTCCCCTTGAAAAAACCTGGAGTACTTTTTTATACACAATTAGCCACATTATTATGACCATGTGTGGAGCACTGATTTAGTGAGTAGATAAGGTGTGTGATAGGCTGTATGTATATATATATCCATTGTTGCTGTCATGGAAAATGCGACAATTTAGCAGAGTTGAAAGAAAAGATGAATATTCTCTCTAAGACGTAGGGTGGCAGGATCTCTGAAACTATGCAGTTTGTGAATTGTTGCCGGGTGCTGTGGTAAAAGCGTATCATGAGCAGACAAATAGCGCCATTGTGAATGTGGAAACTGTGGAACACTGTGTGCCACTGCATATTGGACCCCAGAGCAAATGGATACCACTGCGTCACTCTACTAACCCTACTGTATATGGGGCCTGGGAGCAGACAGATGTCACTGCTCCTCTATTAACCCTACTATGTATGGGGCCTCGGAGCAGACGGATGTCACTACACCACATATTATGACCACATTTCACCATCAAATAGTGACTGGATAACACCACCACATATCACCACCACATAATGACTGGATAATACCACCGCATCATGACCACATATCACCACCAGATAGTGACTGAATAATACCTCCCCATCCTGACCACATATCACACCACATAGTGCATGAATAATTCCACCACACCATGATCACATATCACCACTACATAGTGGTGAATAACACACCATACCATTACTGAATATAAGCCATTATACTATAACCAATATTACTGGCATGCAGTGACTGAGACGGATACCAATTGTGCACAGGCTCTGCACACATATAATCGACAGTAAAAGTTACATACAGGGACTTACAGGAGACGTCTCTGAGGAGTTCTTTTTCCCTTTTTATTTTATCTCCATCCAGTCCAAACCACCATGGCGTCTTCTTCCGGCCACGACTCTTGACTGTAGAATTTACAAAACAAACAACTTAGGTTAGTCACTTTATCAGCACTTCTCTACCAACTCCTATCTCTATACAAACTCCCCATCTATTGCAACCCAAATGGTAATAATTACCCCTTTGTGCTCCAAACAGTAAAAGTGCCCCGATATGGCTATGGGGCTCCTATTTGTGCACAAAGTTTTAGTCTTGTTTTGTATATCAATATAGGAAGTCAGGCCCGGACTGGCCATAGGGCAAACAGGGCACTTGCCGGTCGGGGCCCTGGGGTCCGGGCCGCAGGCCGGCTCGAAGCGCGCCCCGGGGGAGCCAGTTTTTTCCCCCCCTCGGCGGGGCGCCGAGTGCCGGCGCACGCACAGGGGCCGAAATTTGGTCGCATATGCGACCGGACCCCTGTGCCAGGGCCGACGGGCCCCCCCTCGTGCACGGCCGGGTCACTGACCCAACCATGCAGCCATCACGGCCAACCGCCTGCACCGGCGGTGCAGGCACCAGCCGAGCTGAACATCGGGGATCTATTGATCCTGTCTGTTCAGCCCCCAGGAGCCGCGGGGCAGGCGCGCGATTGTGACGTCATCGCGCGCCTGCTCCGGGGCCCGCACCCGGGAGGGGAGCGGCCGGCTCGGACGGACTTGGGAAGGGGAGGAAAGACATACGAATAAGTATTTTTTATTTTAAAACTACTTACCGCCCCTGCCTGCTATATACCCCCCTGCCCTGCCTTGCCCTCTTAAAAACCCCCCTGGCCCTCTGTATACCCTCCGGCCCTCTGAAATACCCCCATGGCCCCGCCTGGCGATTTATACCCCCCTGGCCCTGCCTAGCTCTATATACCCCCCTGGCCCTCTGTATACCCCCTGGCCCTGCCTGGCGCTATATACCCCCCTGGCCCTTGCCTGGCCCTCTGTATACCCCCCTGGCCCTGCCTGGGCCTCTGAAATACCCCCCTGGCCCTGCCTGGCCCTCTGTATACCCCCTGGCCCTGCCTGGCCCTCTGTATACCCCCCTGGTCCGCCTGGCCCTCTCTATACCCTCTGGCCCTGCCTGGCCCTCTCTATACCCCCCCGGCCCTGCCTGGCCATCTGTATACCCCCCGGCCCTGCCTGGCCCTCTCTATACCCCCCTGGCCCTGGCCGGGCCCTCTCTATACCACCCTGGTCCTGCCTGGCCCTCTTTATACCCCCCTGGCCCTGCCTGGCCCCCCTCTATACCCCCCGGGCCCCCTTGCCTGGCTCTCTATACACCCCTGGCCCCCTGCCTCCTATAGACTGCCCCTGCCTGGCTATAGACTCCCACTGCCTACCTATATGATGCCCGCCTGGCTATATACGCCCCTCCCTTTGCCTACTTACTGGCCCTGACTGCTAAATTACTGCCCCTGGCCCAGGCGATTACTGGGGACAGCCCCAGTACCTGGTTAGTTACTGCAGTAGGCCCTGTCTAACCAAACCCAAAATTTAAAGGAGGAAGGCCCTTTTTACCTAGCTAATGAGGGTCACTTCATTTTTTTTATCTGACAATTTTTTAATTTCTAATTTTTTCGGGTCTAACATAAAGCTGTTTGGGGAATTGATAGGAAAGTGCTGGAAGAGAGAGGGAGTCTAAGATGTAATTTTTGGTAAATTCTACAGGGACCAGTTAAATGACCACAGAAGAAGACATTGCATGCTGTACCGGACAGAGAAAAATGGAAGGGAACAACTCATCAGGGAAGACATCATGTAGGGTTTGGGGCCAGAAGAAGAAAAGGAGAAGAGAACAACTCCCTCAGAGATGACGTCTTCCTTTAAGTCCCTGCTGTCAGGGTAAGTTTACTTCTGTGTTGAATCAATGCTGTATTCATGTGATGGTGACCTGACTACTGGTGATGTGATTGGTGGGGTTTTAGGTTATGCTGGTGCTTATGTAGTGTCAGTGTGGGCTTGTCCCTGATTGTAATACAAGTGCCACACCTGACTCTGTGAGAGGGGTTCTCTGCACCACTGTTTCTTTCTTCCTTGCTTGTTTTAAGGCTGCTTTCACACGGAGCGTTTTTGGTGCATTTTTTGATGCGTTTTTTTGTTCAGAAATGTACAGCATTAACTGCTCTGCCTTCTGCCCCCAAAACCGCACTAAAAACACATAAATGCACCAAAAACGCTCCGTGTGAAAGCAGCTTTATAATGTATTTTTTTTAGAAAGGGGCGGGGTGCGAGAAAAAGGGGGAATTTTTTTAAGGGATTTGTAGGGGGTGCTGGGCTTTCCCGGGGGCGTTTTTTTTCCCCCTCCGGCCCCCTGTAGGAAGTATTCTTCCCTAAGACTGAAATTAGGTACACCCCGGCAGGTAGGCAGTCATCAATTGGGTAGGGTATAGCCCCAATTAGTTAGTGATTATGATCCTCCAAAGAAGGTATTCTCTCCCATTAAATAGATAGTAGTAATAAGGCTCCCCAAGAAATAGAAATATAGATCCCTATTTAAAAGTTTAAAAAGCCCCTTGTAGCAAGGGATGCCCCCCCGTAGCCCGGGACTCACCCCCGTACCCGGTAGTTGCCCCCCCGTAGCCGGTAATTGCCATGTAGCCACATAGAACCTCCTGTAGCCAGTTTTTTTTTTTTTTTCCCCATTACCCCTTTTTGTCTAGTGTAGCCAAGAGTACCCCAGGATTATTTACCCCCCGTAGCCAGGTAATGCCCATATAGCCAGTAGTCACCTTAGCCCGGGAGAAGTCCCGTAGCCAGGTAATTGCACCCTGTATCCAGGTAATTTCCCGCTGTAGCCAGATAGATAACCCCTGTAGCCAGTGTGTTGTCTCCTGTAGCCAGGTAGATGTCCCCTGCAGTGAGGTAATAGCCCCCTGTAGCCAGGTAATTGCCCATGTAGCCAGGTACTATAGTTGCCCGCTGTAGCCAGATAGTTATTTCCCCCCTGTAGTTAATAAAAATAAAAAAGGTAATCACCTCTCCAAGTTCCCTCTCCTGTTCCTGGGAATCTCCTGGGGCAGAAGCTTAGAATTCCGACCTAGGGGATCCAGCATCACAGGGGGCGTGATGAAAGCCGTGCATCTCCCTGCGACACTGACGTATATGTACAACACTCACTGAGCACTCTACATACAAGGGAGAAGGCAGGAGGGTAACGATTCATCCCACCTCCTCTTTGTAGTAGCAGCTGCACTGTGTGTGTGCAGCTGCTGACTCTGCATGGCCATTTTAAAACGGCCGCGCAGAGTCAGAGAGTATTCTCCAGGCGAGGCGGGCAGCTGTGGCACCTGCTTCGTCCACATGTAGCAACAACCCTGTTTGTGCAGCCCAATATTCCCCTGCTATCTAGCACTATTATATGTCATCGCCGAGATATGGCGGAATTATTTGTACCTATAATTATTGCTACTTGCTCTGCTGTTTCCGCTTCCTGTCATTAGTTGGGGGGCAACAGCGCATCTTATTTTGCTATGGGGCCCATAAACTCTTGTAATGCTGCAACCACTCAGTCATACTTTACAATACTGTTGAAAGAGTCTGTATTAAAATGAGCTCAGCCATGTACTTTCTGCACTTAGTGATTTGCACTTGGCTCTGTGGCCTTTCCCAGTATTTACTTCCCAATTTTTTGCCCACACTTTTTACACCCAGGTCCTGATTACTTTTTTTTTGTGATTTCCTGAGCACCCTTGGCCTAAGTCTATATTTTAAGTTCTGCACCCCTGAGCTTTGTCATTTAACCTGTATTTAAATCTAAATCTGAATGTCTACCTGAATGTCCCACCACACACATGCCATCAATCTTATCACCCATGTTAGAGGAAGTATGGGTCCCATTTCCGAGGAAGTTAAACCCCACCTTCAATACCAACATCTACATACCACCTATTTCTGTTCAAAACTTATGTTTTGGGGCTTTAGGTTTTGGGGCTTGTCCTTGAGATAGGTGTGGATCGGAGAGATGGGTCCTGTCCATTAATGCCCAGTGTTGGACTGGGTTGCCTTTGGCCACCAGTGGAGTAGACTCTTGGGGCATACCAATGGAGTTGATTCTTGGGGCCCACCAGTGAAATAGATTATTGGGGCCAACTAGTAGAATTGATTCTTGGGGCTCACCAGTGGAGTTGGTCTCTTAGGGGCATCACCAGTGGAGTTGACTCTTGGGCCCACAGGATGGAGTTGGGACTCTTGAGGAACACTATACAGCTTATGTCCCACATGCATGCTCTTAATACTCAATTCCTCTTGCTTTTTGCCTCTCTTTCTCTGCCTTTATCCCTGAAAAGTAGCCTCAGCCAGACATGACTAGTAGTCCACCATGCTCTAGGGCCATCCAAGGTTTTCCCCTTCTTCCTTGTGGGCCAGTCTAAGTCTGTTGATGGCATATCCTATTGAAATGTCATCAATGTCAATGGCAAGTCAATCCATCAAATACACCATACCAGAGCTTGTATCTTGAATCCTGTTTCCCTGAACCTAGGTATGTGCCCTAAATTTACTTGTATGCCCTAAGCCAGAGGCATAGCTGCAGGTAGAGATGGGTGAATTGATTCTAACGAAGTGGAATTCGTTTGGAATTTCAGGAAAACTTCTGTTCTGAACAAAGTCGATAGTCTTTGGGCTACTGCGGTAGTGAACGAAGTGTGTTTTTGATTGTAAAATGGCTGCGAGAACAATGGCGTTACAATGGGGCAAAGCCCACTCTTGGAGGAAGAGAAGGGGCATTCAGCCTGCATGACATTGTGTGTGATGACAGCCAATCAGAGGGACCGGCGGGATTCTGTGTCCGGTATCACCGCACTATATAAGTCCGGACGCGTTCGCTGGGAAGCTCATAACGCCTCACTGTTACAGTACTGATTAGGGAAGGTGCCTGCTGCGGTGCTTATTGAGATAGCGGATACTAAGAATAACTGATTTTATACAGCGATTTTTGGGGGGTGTCTCAGCTCTGTCTCAGACAGAGGGTACGCTTCTCTTATCGTTCATTTCTGATCTTGTGGGGTATTTGGATACTGAAGTCCAGTGTCGCGTTCCTATGTAAGCCGCTAACTTTTTAATGCTATTGGCTCACAGCACGTCTGAATATCAAAGGGTGATCTAGCTGTTCCTATTGTACTTCATTAAAGATACAGCGCTTTTAACAAATACAAATACCACTTAATTTTCTGGTTGCGCCAATTATTTTGCGCAATTTTACATCCAGGGGGAAATTAAGCGTTGTTCTGCTGCTGTGGTGACTAAAAGATAACGGTTTATTTCCACTCGCCAAAAAAGACATTTTTTCCTGTAGCATATTTCACAGCGAGGTTAATTACAAGTTTATCTTGTTGTGTAAGCGTAGAAAAATACACGCCATTGTTAACACGCTGCAAAGCTCGTGTGTTTGGTTGCTGCTAAATTGTTTTGCGCAATTTACATCCAGGGGTTTAATTAACAGTTGTTCTGCTGGCTGTGTGACTAAAAGAAATTAGTTTATCTGCAACGCCAAAAAATAATTTTTCCTGTAGCATAATTCACAAGCGAGGTTAATTATCAGTTTTTACTCTTGTTGTGTAGCGTAAGAAACACGAGCCATTGTAACAAGCTACTATAGCTCGTAGTTTTTGCTGCTCAAATATTTTGCGCACACTTTACATTCCAGGGGATAATTAAGCGTTGATTCTGCAGATGTACCTCAGTAATAAATAAAAACTTTGTTTTTCACTGCACAGAATAAATTCTGTAGCATAATTCCTATACTGAGTTAATAAGCCTCTTTGTGCTTTTTATAATCAGTAAAAATTTACACAGAGTTTTTATACGGCCACATACAATGGCAATTTTTCTGCCCCTTTGTGGAGCGCAATTAATAATCCAAGGGTACCCAAGCTTATTAGTGGGTTTCATTTGGAGTTCAAATACAGGGTGTGTTGCTATTTATCATATACAGAATCTTCTTCAATCAGGTGTCTGTTCATTTATAGAACAAACAGTAGGTCAGACAGAGGAGGTGGCAGGCCTCTTCACCTGAGAGTGGAAGAGGAAACAAACATTCAGCCCAGGTCGCCGCACAGAGCAACAGGGGCGTCGCAGCAGGGTCACTCGGTGAGACAACAATGCCGCTGTCATCTTAGCGCGGTCGTGTGCTGACTAGCAAAACCCAAGGGTTCTTGATTGGTTTGCTAGGGTCATCCACCTTCCTCCCAGATGACATTCTGTCAAAACCCCAGCAAGAGTCTGGTGGGAACGTCAGGACACAAACCTTAGTCGGCATGGACCGGGAGCGGAGTCAGCAGCCCTCACCTTGTCCTCAACCTGCCTCTGTCCCATCCGGTTCCTCAGACAGAGAATCTACTATGTGGTCTGGGCTACGCGGGCCAACTATATAGCGAGGATGAACAATTTGAGGTGGCAGTCAGCAGGCTACTTGGCAGCAAAGTAATTGGGGACCATTATCTCCCCTGTTCTTGCAGTAGACGCAAAGTATAGATGTGGAGGAGTGGCATGGGAGGTTAGTTGTGAGGGGTCAGCCTCTGCTTACCATGACCGGTGATGAGGACAGCTAGTGACGATGAAAAACCACAAAAAGATGATGATGTAGGTCGACCGCATCTTGGCGAGCCGGGCGGGTGAGGCCGAAGGGGCTTCATCATCGTCAGGAGAGAGGGCGTCACGCTTGCGCGTCAGGCAGCAGGCGATAGCCAAGCAAGTGGGATTGTCGTGGCAGTTGAGTAGCAGCGGTTAGCAGCAGTGATGTGGAGGGTCGGGTGCCATGCGTCCACGGGGGAAAAACCCTCTTCGCAGGTCCAAAAAGTAAGCGGACAGGGGGTCAGCGAACGGCAGCGGCAGGCAGAGTAAGTTGTCAATCAGTGCGGAGGCGGGTGGCGGGTAAAATCCGATACTTGGCAGTGTGGCAGTTTTTGCTAAGACACCTGAGGAGTCGATTATTGGAGTATATGTAGAATCTCGATGGGCTGAAGTGAAAGCTGGCCAGGGAGCTAACGTTTCTGGCACCATGGCCCATATAAACACATTGCAGCGTTCACATCCGGTCGTGCATGGGAGAAACGTTTGGCTCGATGTGGTGTGGTCCATCACTGCCGCCGCAGCAAACAGCCAAGCAGCGTGTTGACTCACGCTGTTCAGTGGTTTAAATTTATTGCGGCCAGTGGCATGCATGCCATTTGCCAGCAGTTCAAGGCTCCAACACTCTGCAGAAAGGGAGCTGTTTCTCCTTTGGACAGCATTTCTCCCGGTCAGATGCTCCTGCTCCTCGATATCTCATGGCGCAGCAGTGCGTTCAGCGAGGCGATGCAAAGAAGAACAACAGTATGCGTCAACCTTCCCTAAGGTTTGTAGCCACGCTTGGACCGTCCCTGTCCAAGTTGTTGGTGCTGCAGTCCCTCCCTTTCAAAATGGTGGCGACTCGGCACCGATTTCCAGAGAACTAATGGCTTGGAGCCGAGCCGAGTTGGGAGGAGTTCCCAAGCCGTAATTTCTTTTCCAAAAAGGGCCAGTTACGGGAGTACCAGCAACTTCATAAATATGTAGAAACAGAATGTGGGGCCAGTCCCTTGAGCTTATCAGTTTGTTCCCAAGAGTGAACGAACACGCGCGGACGTCTGGAGCTGTAACTAGGTCAGGGCCAGTTACATGTCGTTTACGGGCACCCCTGCGGTGAATGTGCTTCCTGCCCAGGCACAACCCAACAACTTGGACAGAGACGCGCTTTCTCCTCCACGTTGTTCAAACTGCGGCTCCTGCGCAATTGACCGAATCATCCTCCTCCACCACCCCCCCCCCCAACCAACATCCTCAGCTCCACAAGTACTGCTTCCTATCATTCAACAAGTGTAGGGCACAACGGTCTGTCACGCAGTTCTCCAACTGCTTGCCTCGGTAACGAAGTCACACTGGGAGATCTGCTCCGCGTCATGCAGGCAGAATCGATGTGGGATTTTTCTCCGCGCCAACTGCATATCGGAACATGGGCTGTTGGACAGAACAATGGGAGTGAAGTAACATGGTGTCCGCGCTGCTAAACGAGGAGGATGGCTCCATGCGCCCTGACATGGTTGCCGTGTTTTAATCTGGTTGTGAAAAGGTTTCTGTATAGTCTTCCACGATCTTTCAGAAGATTCTGTAAATAGCCAAGGAAACTGTTGCATGCAATTCATCCATTCCTACATGCAAGGAACACCCTCACTCGAGTTCAGCGGCAGAGCAGAACGGGCCTCCCCAAAACACTCTGATATGCGATGTTTCCACCCGTTGGAATTCCCAGCAATGCACTGTTGGACGATTGTATGAACAGAGAAGGCCCCATTAACACGATTTTTTTGTGATCCAAGCGGGACAGGAGTTACTCCCTGTGTAATTTGATGTCAGCCGAGTGGCGCTATGCGTGGACACCCTGCCGTTTGTTGAGGATCCATTGAGGAGGCCAAGTTTTTCCGTCAGTCAGCCAGGACTACAGGATGAAATAACGTTTTCCACTGCTTCATTTTTGGGAAAAAAGTTTGGGGGAAAAATCGGTCTGGGCGGGGACTGGAGAGTGGGACTACATCTCGCGGCAATGAGTCCGGGGGGGGACTAAAATGGGGGGGGAGGAGGACTTGGAGCAAAAGCATTTCTGGGTAAAATGATGGATTTCTCCCCCGGTGACAAGGAGGAGGAGAGGAGCAGTGGAGGGGGGTGATGGGTGGGAAGACAGGAGATACCACAAGACCTGGAGTATACAGTGGAGATGGAGGCAGGGAGCCCCTCGGAGTCCCCTGTGCTATGGCCCGCGCGTATTTCCCTGGCTGTAAAACCCCGATTAGTCAGCATCCGGCAGAGGGTGACTTTGGCTTCCCCCCCTATTGGCCCCCGCTACCGGTCCAAAAGGGGACCCTTTTTTTCCCAGCTATTAGAGGGGGGGACAAACTAAAATATTTTTGGGAAAAATCCTCCGTAGTAGTTGGCCGCTGCTATGTGTGGCATCCCCCTCCTCTGACGGGTTTTGACCGGGGGGGGGTTTTTTCAGCCTACGTACTACTCCCGCGGCTGGGGGGAAAGGTTGGGGGGGGTAGGGCAATACCGCCCCTCAGCAGAAACCCTAAGTCTGGGTCACTGATGGCAGTTTCCCTTCACCCGCCCTAGGGGGCGTCGACGCGGCCCGCAGAAGCAGGACCTGGAGCAGACCCGAACCAACGGGTTTGGGGGCCCATTGGCGACTCTGCCACCCCAGTTAAAGATCGCTGGACTATGGGAGCCAAACTGGATGTGTGGCCGCAACTTGCTGAGTTTGCGTGGGAAAACTGTCCCTGCCCGGCAGTAGGTTTTGGCACGAGCGGGTGTTCGTGCGGGGGGGGCCATCGTTACCCCCAAAGGGGAACCTGCTTGTCCCGGGAAAGGGAAAGACGCCTTTTTCAAGATGAAAACAGGCGTGGTTTGGCCCGGATTTCCCAAACCCAAAGCCCTTTGGGGTCAGATACATCAGCCGCGCTCACCCAAAAAAGTGAGAAATGAAAATCGGGGGTTTAAATACCTGCCTCGCCCCTTTTGATGCGCCACCCGCCATTGAAAAATCTGCTGCGTTTTTTTCATCTGCCACCAAACCACTTTACAGGGACTGGTATTTTCCCCCCCTCCCCACTTGTCATTGTGCCACTTTATGACCTCTGCTGCTGTGCTGTTGCTGGGGCCCTGGGCATCCCCTGTGTCTTGTGCCACTCTCTGGGCCCCATCTGTTGTCCTGCGCCGTCCCACACTCTCTGTCATTGTGCCCCTCTGTGCCCACTCCCGTTTTTTGCCCCCTCCGAATGTCATTTTGCCCTGTTAACCTATGCTGGCACCACCGTCCCTCCACCCCTCTTTTTTGTGCCATCTGTGGGGCCCCTATTTTTGCCCCTCCAGAATGTCCTTGTGCCACTTCTGACCTCATGCTGCTGTTGGCCCATCTCCCCTTTTCATTTTCCACTCTGTGGCCTACTGGGCCCCCCAAAACCCCCTTGGTGGAAAAATTAAAACCCCCCCCCTTAAAATTTTGGGGGGCCCCCCCTTTTGGATTTTTCCCCCCAATTTTTTTTAAACCCCCCCCGGGGGGGTTTTTTTTTTTGGGGGGGGCCCCCCCTTTTTTGGGGGGTTTGCCCCCGGGGGGGGGGCCCCCCTTTTTTTTAAAACCCCCCTGGGGGGCCCCCCCCAAATTTCCCTCGGGGGCCCCCCCCCCGGGTTTTTTTTTTCCCCCCTTGGCCGGGTTTTTCCCCCCCCCCAAAAAACCCCCTTTTTCCTTTTTTCCCCCCCCCCCTTTTCCCCCTTTTTGGCCAATCCCCCCTTTTGGGGGGTTTTCCCCCCAAACCGGGGGGCCCCCCCCCAAAATTTTTTTCCCAAAGGGGGCCCCCCCTTTCCCCTTGGCCCCCCCCCTTTTTGGGGGGGCCCCCGGGGCCCCCTTTTTCCCCTTTAAAAAGGGGGGGAAAAAATTTTGGACCCCCCCCCTTTTTTTTGGCCCCCCCCCCTTTTTTCCCTTTTCCCCCCCCGGGGGGGCCCCCTTTTAAACCTTTCCCCCCCCGGGAAATTTTCCCCCAATTTTTCCAATTTTTTCCCGGGCCCCCAAAATTTTAAAAAAAATTTTTTTTTCCCCCCCCCCGGGCCCTTCGCCCCCTTTTTTCCCCCAAACCCCCAAAAGGGGAAAAAACCCCCCTCCCCCCCTTTTTTTGGGGGCTGCCTTTTTTAAAACCCGGGGGCCCCCCCGGGGGGGAAAAAAAATTTTTGGGCCCCTTTCTGCCCGGGCCCCCCCGGGGGGGGGGAACCCCCCTTTTTCCCCTTGTGGGGGGGGGGGGTTTCCCCGGGGGTTTTCCCCCCCTTTTTTTTGGGGGGGGCCCCCCCGGGGGGGGGGCCCCAAAAACCCCACCCCCCCCCGGGGGGGGTTCCTTTTTTTTTAAATTCCCCTTTGCCCCTTTTTTTCGCCCGGGCCCCCCATTTTTCCCCCCTTTGGGGAAAACCCCCCTTTTTTTTTTTTTCCCCCCCCTTTTTTTTCCCCTTCGGTTTTTTGGTCAGTTTTGCCTTTTATAGTGCCCAGGGAATTTTAAAAGTAAAGGCGATTTTTAAGGGGCGGCGGGCCAGCCCATTGGTGCCCAAAACTAAACAAAAACATTTAATGAAGCCCCCAAACCAAGTTTCCCCTCTGCATTTTTAAAAGAATGGCACAACGTTTACGCCCCTGAGGGCTTTTTCCCCAGCCTGGAAAAAAGGCTGTTTTTTAACGGATTGCCCCGAAGTAATTCGGGACCAAAATTATTTTTGCCCGGGAAATTCGGCGAAGTGACCCGAACCAAAATTTTGAGAAATTTCCCCAACTCTTGTGCAGGCTCAGGGGCCCCGGGTTTTGGGCAAAATTTCCCAGTTTGGGTTCCCCTTTTCCCCCCTTTAGGGGAAAAGGGGGCCTCTTCAGGGCTGTGGCCCCACAAATTTTTTTAAAAAACGGGTTTCCCTTTTCTGGTGATGGCCCCAGTTTTGAAATCCCCCTAAAATTTAAATTCCCCAAAATTTAGAAAAAATTCACCCCTCCCCAACTAAAAAAGATTTAAGAAACCCACACTTTTAAATCACATTATTTTAAGAGACAGAACTTTTATTTTCTGCAGGGCTTTGTATTTTCCCAGATAAGTTGACATGTTTATTTTTTTAACCACGTTTGGTAAAAAAGAGTTTTTGATAAGTTTTTTTGGAGGGGGATGAAAACTCTAAAGGGTTATTTTATTTTTAAATTTAATTTTTTTTTGGCAGAAGTAACTCCCAACGGATTAAAAAACATTTTTTTATTTTTTTGATTGGAAAATTTTGGACACAGGTTATTTAGTTTTTTTTTTTTTTTTTAAAAATAAAATAAAGGGCGACATGCCAGAATTGGGCTTCCCCATCTTTTAGTGCATTTTACACCAATAAACTATTGTAGCCCTATTCTATATATGTATAAACGTACACCAAAAGTTTGAGCCAGGCACAACACATTTGAATGTGCCAAAGTTATTCACCTAAGATAAGCTAGCTATGCGCCTAAGATAAGCTATGTCAGGTAGACCACACATCCGATTTTTGACAGGTTCATACATTCTGGTGCACTATACTATGCTATATAATGCGCTTTAAAACTGGCGTGGCGGCGCCTCTTTTCTGACATATCACCCAAAGTGTTTTTTTACAATGGGAAAAAGGTTTTTTTTTTGTGTTTTTTCTTTCAATGCATTTTATTTCTTATATGTTAAAACATTTTTATTAACTTTTTTGTTTCACTGTAAGACCACACTACCAATGTAGCAGACTTCAGCCTGACTGTAATATCACTGGTATTAATGTCATCTGTTTTTATGCATTAACAGTGCCCATTGAAAAGCAGTAAAAAAGTTAAGATACCATTCTGTGCTTTGATACATGACAATGCATTACTGTACATCACTGTACTGCTATGTATTTCTCAGTGACAGGTAGTAAATTGCACTTTCTCTTTCTCTTCAGGCATGGCCTGCTAGACTTCTGTACATGGGGGTCATTATTTGGCCCTGGCCTTATGGTAACCATTACATTTGTGGGGTGCCAATGATAAGACAGCGGGAGCCCCCTCCCTCTGTTAACCACCTAGGTGCTGCAGCCCTCACAGACCATTGAATCTAGGAGGTTAAACGGCCGGGACTAGAGCTACGGAAGTAGCAGAGTTTAGCTTGACAGTGATATCACGAGTTTCCATGTTATCTGCTCTTATCTCAAAACAAAAGCCATTAATAAGTGTTTTCTGTCAAGTTAATCTTTGCTACATCTGTAGCTCAGAACCCGGCCGCCGAGCCTGTACTATGCAGGCGCTGTCTGTGGTAGTTTGATCTTTGTGACCAAGCAATGCAGCTACAGCTGTTTGGTGGAGGGAGAAGTAAGGATAATTGTCCCTCATTACAGGAGCCTGGTCTCAAGTGGAACCCCTGAAAACCCTGTAGCTATGTCCTAAACTACTAAACAAGCTTTGTGATTTCCATATTGAAACTCATCTCTTTTATTCCTGAGCTATTCTTATATTGCAGCTCAGCTATTCCTGTATTGCAGCTCAGTTCAGCTCTGTTGTTCTTGCATTGTAACTGAGCTCAGCTATTCCTGTTTTGCAGCTCAGCTCTGTTGTGACTTAAGGGTCAGTCCACACAGCAATGTTTTTGGTTGAATTTTCAGATGGTTTTTGGATTTGAAAATTGCCTGAAAACCGACCAGCAGCCATCCCCATAGACCTTAATAGAAAATCCGTTCAGCACTCCACACTGAACAGATTTTCTTCCTGGTTTTTTACACTGCCGGGGTTCCGAAAAACTTTCAACATGTACAATCTTCCGCCCGGTTTTCAGATGGAGAATTTGCATTTCAGTGGTTGAGGGGAACGGCGAATCCGCAAACCGCGGACAGAACCATCCAAAAGACAACAAAATACCGGCCTGACTCTTAAAACAGAATCCAACCAATATTTAGTCCCTGCCATGTGGACGCGCCACTATGCATGAAATCTGACTATAATTGAGAACTATGTTGTTGCCTCTTTGATTAGCCTCCAGATCCGATCAACATTGTTGAAATTGTATTTATTTATGTTTATTAGTTGATTTTCTTTCTCTGTTTTCCAAGCTCCGCGATTCAGAATTGGATGGATTAAATAAGACAAGGACTCCATTAGCCTCTCTGTAACTTTGGAATATTCCATCCGACAGTCGCATTAGGAAGCTGTTCGCCTCCTGACAGGTTTGTTCTCTGTTTCATAGGGCAAACAATGAAAGACACAGGACAACGATGGAGACATTTCTACGCAGCCCACAACAAGAGTCAGTCCTAGGTTTGTGTAGGTGCCTCTCTGTTACCAAGCAACCATTATGGACTGCGTAAAGCCAGTTAAACGCCTATTGATCTTTACATTGCTAATTTAAGTTGAATTACTGTGCCGTATTGTCAGACAAGGGTCAGTTGAGCTATAACACTCATTAGTTGATTAACCCTAGGTGTACAATGGAGATTTTTTTTTTCTTCTTTAATTCAGTGCATTTAGATATCAAGTAAGAAAAACAGGACATTTCAGCACTTACCCAAAATGATTGCAAATTAATTTCTGTCCTGTTGTTTGTGTTGATAAATGCATTGTAACGGCTGGAGAAGTGGATCCTCTAGACCACCAGAAGTGGTGGTGTAAGCCATACCAGGGAGCGGAATCTAGGTAGGTCCAGTGTTCACCAGAGAAGGTTGGACTTGCTGTGGTGGGAGTCCTACCAGGTCGCCATCCTTGACGCGACTTGCTTGTGGTGGCAGCTGAGGTGTAGCGAGGACAGAATCGTTAGGCAACTCGTAGTTGGGGACAGACAGGAAGGTCAGGACAGGCGGCGATGGTTTGTGGTCGAAGACAGAGAAAACTGGTATATTACATGATATAGCAACAGAACAACTAGAGGAACGCTTTCTCAGTAGGCAAAAGGCACTAAAGGTCCGGCAAGGGAGTCAGGAAGGGGCAGGGTTAAATAGGGACAGCGTCCAGTGATCGCAAATCACTGATGAGCTGGCCCTTTAAATTTAACAGATCCAGCGGGCACGTTCGGGGACAGGTGTAAATTTCCATGAAACAAAAAAGGGGTTTTGAAAAAACCCTTTTTTTGCCTTTTAAATTGGGGGGGAGCGGGTTTTTGGGGGCTCAGTTTTGGCCCGGGAACAGGTATAGTCCAATTTCCCCATGAAACTAAAATGGGTTAAAAATTCCTTTTTCCGGGCATTTTTTAAATGTGGGGGTCTTTTCGGGTTTGGGGCTTTGCTGTGGGGGGGAAAATAAATGTCCAGGAAACAAAATGGGGTGAAAGACTCCTTTGCCCTGGCCTTTTAAAATTGGGGGGGGTCGCGGGTTTTGGGGGCTCATGCGGGGGGCCCAGGACAAAAGGGAAATTTTTTTTTCCCCCTTTTCAAAAAAAAAGGGTGGTTGAAAACCCTTTTTCGCCTTTTTAAAATTGGGGGGTCAGAGGGGGGGGTATGCTTTTTCCCAGACGATACAAGGGTCCCATAAAAAAAAAGGGGGGGGGAAATTTTTTTTCCGGCCACTTTTAAAGTGGGGTATGCAGGTTTGGGGCCAAAGGGGGGCCCAGGGCGGGGATGGGCAATGTAGGGAAACTAAAAATTGAAAAAACCCTTTTTTCCACTTTTAAATTGGGGTCATGCGGGGGGTAGTCTTCCAGACAGGGATATTAAAATTCCATTTTCAAGTAAATATTTTCAAACAACTGCCTTCTGGCCTTTTTAAAAAATGTGGGTGAGGGGGTTTAAGGGGGTTCGGGCTGTGGTCAAACAGGGAAGTAAAAGGCCCTTGTGACTTTTTTTTTTTGTGACTTTTAAAAACCCGGTGGTTTTGCCAAATTGGGACTTACCTTTGCGGTTGGAGGGGAAAATTCAGCTTTCTCCCCTTTTGGGGAATAATGAAGGGGTTTTGCCCCTTCCCCCCCCAAGTTTAAGGGGAAAAACCTCAAACGTGTATATCGAAAAACCTTACTAGGGGCCCCAAAAAAGAAAAAATTTTTAAATAGCCAAATTTTATATAATCACAAGAAACAAGTTTGATTAACAATGTGTTCAGTCCTTTAGTACTCTTTTTTAAATGTTTTCTAGGTTCTCAAGTTATTAAAGAATTTTAAAAGGGGCCTTTATTTGACGGAAGGATACAGTAAGGAAGGGGAAATTTGCCTTTTTGGAAAAAGGGGGGTAAGATGGAAAAGCTGCAAAAAGAAAAGGATATTAGACAGGGGAAAAAGGGGAATTTTTTGGGTGGGGGGAAAGAAATTCCACCCACGGCCCCTTAAAGTACATAGTTTAAAGGGGTCAGATTTCATGGAACATTTGGGGTAAAATCTTTGGTTTTGGAAATACTCTGGGTTGTTCATGAAGGAAGGGCCCCAAATATAAGGTGAAAAATTGGATTTCCCGGGGTTTTAAAAAAGACTCGGGGGAATTTTTTTTTTGGATGCTGGTGCCTTTGGGGGTAAATGGTTTAGTAATTTCATATTTTTTGGCAATGGTTAGTAAAAGAAATATGGCTCAATTACCTACCTAATAGGGGCTAAATTACCTAATTGGTGGCCTATGTATTAACCTACCTAATTATTGCTTACCTACCTGCATACTTTCCCAAAAGGAGGCTTACCCACTTATGTAATTGGGAGCTTACCTACCTATCTACCTAATAGTGATCTGCCTATTTGCCTTCCTACCCTAATGTGTGTCTACATACCTAATAGGGAGGTTTGCCTACATAGCTACTTAACTAAAGTTGGGGGCTTCTTGTCTAATTAGATCTACTAACCTAAAGAGGGTCTACCTATTTGCCTGCCCTACCTGATGGGATATCTACTATGTGGGGAGGCCTACCTACCTAATATATCTGAAGTATACCTGCCAACTGTTTGAAGGGCCACAAAAAAGCCACTGCAATTAACCCTTTACTGACACAGGACATATGCGTACGTTTGGGGCTGGTAAGAGTCTACTCAGTAATCCCACCACATGGAAGGATGGTGTCAGCTGCTAAGTGCAGGTAATGGCAGGGACTGGAGCCGGCTATGTTCTCTGCTGTTCAGCCAACACTGTCTGTCTCCCGTTTCTCACTGCCACGGGAGACAGATATATTGCAATGGTGGCTGGAAGCCTTATGAAGGCTTCCATCATCTCCATGTCTGCTGTTCTATCACATCTTGCCCCAGGCATAAAGTAATAGAACCATCATCTTTGTACACCATTCTGCATTGTTTATACCCTAAGGGGGCTTACTGTTCATATGAAAAAAAGTGTTTAGAAGTATAAAAATAAATAAAATAAAAAATTAAAAGTTCAAATCTCCCCCTTTTTGCCATTTTACAAATACAAAAAATAAAATTTTAATTACGCATAATTGGTATAATGGTGTCCATAAAAGTCTGATCTATTAAAACATAATATAATTTATCCCGTACGCTGAACACTGTAGAAGAAAAAAAAAATTCAAATGCCAAAATTGCATGTTTTTGGTCATTTCATTTCCACTAAAAATTGGAAGAAAGAGTGATCAAAAAGTCATATCTATCCCAAAATTGTACTATCATTAAGGTGTATAAAGGGAGAACAAAAAAAGCATTGGCCGCAGAAAATGGTACTGCAGCGCAATTTTAAGAATGTTTTGAATTTTTTTTATGGCACTAATACATAAAAAAAACTCTACATTTGGTATTGCAGGATTTGTATCCAAGTGCAGAATATAGAGAACACATCATTTATACTAAAGAGTAAACATTGTAAATACAAACCCCACACAAACATGGCACAATTACAATTTGTTTTTTCACATTTCACCCCAAGAATTTTTTTTTTACAATTTCCTAGTACATTCTATGGTGCGGTCAGTGACACCATTAGAAAGTCCATCTTGTCCCACAAAATAAAAGCCCTGTTATTTCTATGTGATGGAAAAATAAAAAAAAGTTATGGCTCTGGCAGTAAAGAAAACGAAGAACCATATTATTATGACCGGCTATCAGGAAGGAGTTAAATAAACTCCTAGACTGACATCATCAGGAGGAGCTGGTGGTCTTCGACGCCCAATGCTAAAGAACAGGAATAGCAGAGCAATTTCTGGATTATCACAAAGAGAAAATAAGAAGTTGGCGGAATAAAAAAGTTGAGGACACCCAGCAATCTGAAGTAACTGACCATCAAGCTTACACATGCCAGCAGTCAGCTGCTGCTAGATTGGGGAACAGGTTATACAGGACAAAAAGTTATATTGTGCAAGTAGGGCTGTGCTCCCCCACCAGTATATGCTGGGCAAGTAGTTTTTCCAGTGCTGGAGGGATACAGCTAAGTGAGCACTGATGTGGAGCCTCCTAATATCTCGTCTTTGTTAATAGGATCTTACAGTAGAGCTGTCTGAAAGTCGAATAAAAGACTGCAGGATAAGCTCCTTGTAAAACATGTAAAACCCATTTATTATATAACGGACATGAATATTGATCTAATAACGTTATGTTATAAATTTTGTACCTAAGAGTCTATAAGTAATATCTGACAAAAAAAAGTCCCCGGTAACAGGTGAATATTAGCTATTGTCCAATATATTACCATGGAAATGGAATGGCTTTGAAAATTACTGCCTCAATTTTTCTCTACAGGGAATTTCTTATATTTTTTTTTTCCTTCAACATAAATGGCTTATTATGCCCGTTATAAATAGGAGGACTTGGATGCTGCTTTTAGAAATGCATATTTTCCAGGGTAGATAAACAGCTCCTATTTATTGAAGCCACAATCCTCCTTCAGTCCAAATACCGGCATCGAGGCTTGGTTTGCCAAGTGGCCAAGCTGGTTTGAGTTAGAACAAGACATTCCTTCAAACCAGCAGAACAAATCAAAGCTTTATATTGGAAGGCGCATTCTCCTAAGCGTGCATCATTTGTTAGCAATACCTTAAGGTTGTTCAATGGGTCGAGCGATCCGCGGTCTACGGAAGAAAAACAGTGGCAAACTGAGTGATGATTTAGTTGCGTGTTTGGCTTGATTATATTATTTAAGGAGCTATTATTGCACAACAAAATGAGCTCCCTGTGGTCCCAGCCTTTGTAATATCTTGCTTATCGAAAGACCACACTAGCGTGTGCACGGAGGGAGCCTCGGCCTGGCAGAGCTTTCATGGCATTTACTCCATGCAGCCGTTCAATTAGGCTGCCAGGAATTTCAAGAGTTTGTCTACAGATGAAGGCAAACACAATAGCTCTTGCATAAAGGCAAAATATTTTGTCTTCCTAAATGCAAGCAATTTGTTCGATGGTCAAAACACCGTATCTGGCGCGCCTTCTCCGTGCAGAATGCAGGCCGATAAGCTTCCGGTGGCCCCTCGCATTCATCATCATTCAGTTTGCCTTTCAGAGAGTAAATAGAATCTTTAAAATAATCAGATTCTTTCTCTGCTTACATTTTTCTTATTAACCAAACACATAAGTCTTGAGAAATCGATCGTTTCGTCGGAGCGTCGGCATTGGCTCCCAGGGCGTAGATAGCAATGTGTTATCTCCGGCAATGTAATTGTAAAATATGACAATGATACCAGATTATTGGCAAGGTAATTTCGCAGGGCCGCAATCATTCCGTGATGTTGTTGCGTTCCCTTCTTGCTTGCACGTCCTTGTGTATCACATTTCAGAAAAGGGAAAAAAACGAAGAAGAAGAAGACGGAATTAGTCTGTCTGAAGGCAGCGAATGATGAGTTCCATAATGAAGAGGTTATCTTTGAGCCTCTCGGGGAAGGTGGGGGGAGGGGAGGCTCGTTCTTATTACTCTGGATGTATTTCTCATTTAATTTGTCATTAATAAAAGGAGGATTTAGTTCATTTTTCTCAACTCGAAAAAAATCTCGGAGCAGAGGAAGGAGAATCATTTTATGCAGAACGCAGAGGACACAAGAAAGCATCAGTGGATTTAAAAAATGTAGCCAAGAAGTTAGCTTCAATTTTTTTTAAATATTTTTTTTAAGGGGAATAAACCTCATATTCTTCCTTTATTACCTGCCAATTACTCTTGTGGCCTGAAGGCTACTGTAAGTCTTCTGCCTGCAAGATATTAAAGCATATTTATCAAGCCAGTTGCACCAAAATTCTAGCATCCGTGCCTTACAACACATTGATCTAGACCAGGTGTTCCCAAACTCCAGTCCTCACGCCTCACCAACAGGTCATGTTTTCTGGCTTTCCCTAGAAGTGCACAAGTGATTTAATTATGCTGCACAGGTGACTTGATTATTGTCAGTGCATTCTGTGGGATACCCTGAAAACATGATCTGTTGGTGGGGCGTGAGGACTGGAGTTTGGTAACCTATGATCTAGACAGTGTCTAGATACTTCTGGATCTCACCTGACAAAAGGGTGTGGCCTTTGCAAAATTGGTGTGACCAGGAGTACCAATAGGACAGTACTCCTGTCAGGGGCCTTAATCAAAAAAGTGGCCCAGTGATATGTTTAAAAATAGGAACTAGTAATGGGTCGGGGCCCCATGTGATTTGGCTGTATGGGGCCTGAAATGGTTAAGAGATGACTGATGGCAGCCCTGGGTTTGACTTTAACACCGTGCACTAAAATTTTGGTGCAGTTGGTAGCATAATGTAAGCCAAAGGAAAAAAAAAAGTGCAAAGTTACACTAGCCATTTCTTACATGTGACAGATTTATCAGCACTAGGATACATGTCGGTATTGTAAGACAGTTTAGTCTAACTTTGTACTAAGAGTTAGACTGTATTTATAAGTCTGCTCACGAGTAATTAATAGGATTTGGGCACTACTAAGGATGGGAAGGCTTACCTTCCTACCTACAAACCTGGTGCCCTAGTTACTGGGGCCTTAACCAACCTCCCTACCTTGGGCCATTTCTACCTTTTTTAATGGCTCCTACTTACTGAGGACCCTACATGCTTAATGAAAGGTCTAATAATAATAATAATAATAATTATTATTATTATTAATTTTAGAGAACCATTAATTACAGGGTATAGTACAAGTCAAGGGGTTTAGGGACATTAAATAAGATCAGGAGAAAAGCAATAATAGCACTAACAAACTGATACAAACGATGAGTGGACTCTGACCATGAGAGCTTATAATCTGCAAGGAGAAGGGGAAGATAGAAGGTGAGGGACAGACATGTTTTTAAGGGTGATGTAGGGGCAGCAAGGTTATTTTATGGAGGAGGTTCCTGAAGAGATGGGTTTTCAGGTAACTTTTGAAAATTGTAAAGGTGTTGGAGAGTCTGAGGTGTTGGGGCAGTGAGTTCCAGAGTATGGGGGAAGCACAGGAGAAGGCTTGGAGAAGGTTGTGTGAGGAGCTGACAAGAAAAGAGCAGAGAATAAGGTCCTCTGAGGAGCAGAGATTGTGTGAGGGGAGGTATCTGGAGATTAGAGCAGATATGTATGGAGGGGAAAGGTTGTGGAGAACTTTGTTGGTCATGGTTACTAACTTCAATTGAATTTGCTGGTCAGTGGGTATTCAGTGAAGGGATTGGCAAAGATAAGAGTAGAGGAGTAGCGAGGAGAGAGGCAAATCAGCCAGCCATAAGAGTCAGTCAAGAAAGGAGCAGATTCAGGAAATATTTTTCGAGTGGAGGAGGCAGGAGGCGGTCAGGGTTTGGATATGTGGTTGGAAAGACAAGACAGAGTCAAAGGATATCCCAAGGCAGTTGACTTGTAGTACTGGAGAGAGTGTGGAGCTATTGGTTGTGATAGGTCTGGTGTAGAGGTAGAGTGGGATGGGAGAAAGATGACAAACTTCGTTCAGAGCTTCAGAGCGACCTCTAAAGGACACAAACAGAGAGAGGCTGAGGGACGGAGGTGAAGAAAAAGTTGGAAATGTTGAACAATCGGTCTGTGAGATAAGAGGAGATCCCGGAAAGAGCTACATGTTTTATGCCAAGGGAAGAGAGACTTTGTAAGAGTAGGGTGTAATCAACTGTGTCAAAGCTCGAGAACAGATGTAGGAGTAGTGGCGTTATGTATTTGTGGTTATTAAGTCATTGTCGACTTTCAATGGGACAGTTAGGGCTAATCTACCTAGTTACCGTATTTTTCGGACTGTAAGACACAAAAGTTTGGAGGAAAATAGGAATGCGTCTTATAATCCAAATATAGTGCCTCAGGGACAGCAGGAGGCTGGCGAGGAGCAAAGCTGTGGAAAGATGGAAGCAGGTTTAAGGGGTTAAACCCCGCCATTAGTTTTCCAGGCCGAGATAGTACTGTACGCAAGCCGGCAGATGTTCATTATTAGCAACTGCCGATAACAGCAGATATGGAGCCGGCTCCATCCCTGTAACACTTTAGACGAAGCTGCGATTGTGGTTTTTGGTCAATTCATAATCCAAATTGGAGTGAAAGTGATCAAAAAGAGGCCTGTATCCCAAATCAGACCAACAAAAATTATACTTCAGCTCATGCTTTTTGCTTCAAATTTTATTTTCCTCCTCTAAAACGCAGGTGCATCTTATGGTCTGGTGCGTCTTATAGTCCAAAAGAAATGGCACCTAATACTGGCATACCAGCCTGTGTGCATGTTTGTTATAGTTGTCACTATTTTGTGTAATGTGCTATGTTGTGTTGTGCTTTCACTTTGTCAGTACATATCATAGCCCTTGAAGTGTAAGTCCGGTGAAGGCTGTGGTGCTGCGCACCCATTAAGTCTGGGATCCTATCTGTATCCTTACAGGAAGAAATGCCAGCGCTATCATGGATCTAGGTGTAGCACAACACTGACATTGTGGTGTGCTTTCTGGTGCTTAGCACCTCCCCTCAATACTGGTGAGAGAGGACAGGTGGGTCTATAAACGCCAATATTTTGGAGGAGATTGTGCAGTGTCCAGGACCCCATCACCAGTTTACTGCATATCAGAAACACCTCCACAAGACCTACCATTTTGGAGATGTGATACCAATTTGGCCCTTGATCTTTGCACTTGCCCATTTTTCTGCTTTCAAAACATTTTTTTCAAAAGCTGACAGTTCACTTGCTGTCTGATTTATCCAAGCCCTTGACAGTTGTCATTGTAACAAGATAATCAGTAGTTTTAAAGTTAGTTGATTTGTATAGCGGCATATTGCAGAGCTCAAGAATTAAAGCAATTTGACAAATGACAGAGCTATGACTGGGCACAGGCTACAATCAGTGTTGGACTGGGGGCCTAGGGACCATATGTGGAATTAAATTCTGGGGGACCACAAGTTGAATTTCTTTCTGGGGCCCACCAGTGGAGTTGATCCTGGTGTCCCACCAGTGGAGTTGATTCTGGGTCCCACCATTGGAGATGATTCTGGGGACCCACCAGTGAAGATGATTCTAGGGTCCCACCATTGGAGATGATTCTGGGGGGCCACCAGTGGAGTTGATTCTGGGGTCCCACCAGTGGATATGATTCTAGGGGCCCACCAGTGGAGATGATTCTGGGGGGCCACCAGTGGAGATGATTCTGGGGGCCAGCAGTGGAGTTGATTCTGAGGGTCCACTCTACAGCTACTTAACATGCTTCTTATACTATACCTCTTGCTTTTTTCTTTCTCTTTGCCTTACAGCTTCTCCCAAGGATGAGTATGCAGTCTGAAAGAAATATCAGGTCTGCCATGCTCAGGGGCCCAACAGGAGTTTTCTTTGTTAATTGTAGGCCAATGGGAGCTCTGCACATTGCTGCACCCCCCTCCATCTTCTCCCTCATCTCTGTCTACCACCCTACCCGGTCTCTCTGCTCTGCTCTGCTCTGCGATTACACACCTAAGATTTTCTATTTAAATCAATGTAAAAGGGTCACAGTCAGTTTACAGATGGTTTTCAAACCAAAAACCATCTGTGAAACTGACTGGAAAACCTACTGTGGGTACAAGCCCTTAGATAGGAATAGGAAGATAGGAATACCCCTTTAATTCTTCATATAGTGAGTCCAGTACTTTACCTCCCAAGACTTTTATAGGATTTTTTTTTTCAGAAACTCAATTCCCTCCTTAATAGCTTGGTCCATTTATGGATATTGTGAAATCCAACGTTTCCCTTTGCTTGCTTAGGCTCTGCACCAATGCCTGTGTTCAATAAATGTTTCCAGTAGTTTTTATCTTTCTTTTTAGTCTTTTCATAATGTTCTTCTAATGAATCTTCTAAGTCCTACAAAAAGATTTAGGCCATCAACCTATCACACTTGTTACTGAATTGTTTCTCTGCCCTGTAGGTCATAAGCCCAATCATTGTATCGCCACAAAATTTCAGAACTTTTTCAGGATTCATTGGGACTAGCTATTGTAGATAAGCATCAATTCTCTTACAAATGAATTCACAATCATACTTAAAGGGAATATGTCATCAAAAAATGAGTCCCATTTTTATGTTACATAATCTCCAAAAATTTGGGAATCTCGCAAGAGAACAGAGAGTGACTTTTGATCACTATATTTACTATTTTGCCGTAGGCAACTTAAACTCTATCAGTTCTCTATCTGTTAAACACTAAAACGTAACTTTTATTATATATAACTCTTAACCTCTATACACACTATTTAAAAACCTGATCTCTCACCTCATCATTTAACCCCTTTTGCTTCTGAAAGAAGGATTAACTCCCTTTCTATTATCAAGTCTGGTGGAGCACCACCTATTAACAGGAGAGCCTTATATCTATAGCAAATTACTAACTCCAGTAAAGGGATCCCCAAGCCAACTATTGGGCAGTCGTCCCCAATCTCATGGACACAGAAAAAAATAAGGGGTCCCTTGTGACACCCCTGCAGCAGGTGACACTTGTAGACAGAGGTGAGAAATCACAATTTAAAACGTCATATCTGACCTCGTCGACATGTTTCGCCAGCTAACCTGGCTTCATCAGGGCTTAGAGGTCCGATCACATGTGGTCTAAGCTCACTTCCTTTTATATCGTGTTAGGTAAACACCCCATTCAGGTGCTCACCAATTAGCCATCAGAGATTCCAGGTGGTAGGCTTGGGATCCCTTACTGGAGTTAGTAATTTGCTATAGATATAAGGCTCTCCTGTTAATAGATGGTGCTCCACCAGACTTGATAATAGAAAAGGAGTTATTTTCTCTTTCAGAACAAAAGGGTTAAATTATGAGGTGAAGATCAGGTTTTAAATAGTGTGTATATCGTTTAAGAGTTATATATAATAAAAGTTACGTTTTAGTGTTTAACAGACAGAGAAATGATAGAGTTTAAGTTTGCCTACAGCAAAATAGTAAATATAGTGACTAGTGTTGAGCGATTATTATCGACAAAGTTGAAATCGCCAAGGTTTTTATGGTGATCGAAATTTTTAGATCATACGATAATTAAGGCTAAAATCTGTTCATCCTCTATTAAGATCGCGCCATTTTCAGCGTTTCATGTAATTTTGGCGGCCAGCAAATCAGATTACAGAATAGAGCAGGGTGAGATGTGTGTGCGACGTCATGACTGGGATGTGTATGGTTGCGATTGGCTGGAAAAAATCACATGACCTCGTTTTACATAAAACAGCGTTTCCTGTTCAGCCTCAGTGTCTCTCAGCGTCTCATAGGAGTGTGACGTGCGCTCTGCCTGTGGCCAAACAGCTCGCGAAATTATTCTATTTCTTCACAGAGAAACCTCTACTATTAGTTGTGATCCTTACAATTTAGTTGATTAAATTGGGAAATTTTATGTAGTTAGGGGAGAGAATTTTTAAGGGTCTCTACCCCTGTAAAGTCACA